>VBSM01001124.1:77107557-77138431 GCA_008086735.1 Cheirogaleus medius | reverse complement strand
CTCTAACCTCCTCTGCTGCTTTTAAGTGATTAGGTCAGTCCCACCCAGATCATCCAGGACAACTTCCCTCTTTTAAGGTCAACTGATTAGTGACCTTAATTACATCTCAATTATCCTTTTCCCTTGTAACTCAACCTATTCACAGTCCTAGGGATGAGGATGGGAAATCCCAGAGGGAGGGGAAGTACTTAGAATTCTTCCTACCACAGCTGGGTCACTTTCTGGACTCTATTCTGGTCCATGGATGTTTTTACCCATCTCGACGGCAATCCCACACTACGTAAGTGCTGAAAGCTGGTAGCTTTCGTTTTCTAATTTTGTTCTTGTTTTTCCAAAATGTATTGGCTATTCTAGGTTCTTTTATTTTTCATAGGAATTTTAGAATGAGCCTCTCAGTTTCTACAAAAATAAGTCCCCTGGGATATTGAATGAGATTTGTAAAGATTTTAGTGACCCTGTGCCTCTGGGGTGTGCCTACACTTTTACCTCTCAGCTTCTTTTTCCCTCCTTAGGCAAGACCTGAAGGCTGGAGAGGGCTGGTAATCTCTTCTCCCAAGTCTGACGGGGCTGTGGTGAAGTGTTTTCCCTCATTGGGGAGGCCTTTGTTGTGGAAAACGCTCTGAGTTTATTTTAATTTTCCCCGAGCATATTTCAAAATGGCTACCTTCTTCTTCCCCTTGGCCAAATGCAGGGGAGGACCTGGGGTCTCCTGCAGGTAAAACCCACAAAGTGTGGGGACTTTCCTTTAGACTGGACACCGGGGTTTCTTAGCTCTCAGGCTAATCCACACTCGCCCCCAGTAACTTGTTGGAGTTACCATTTAAACATCCCACAGTCACTGGCTGCAGTGATTTCTCCATCACGTACACTGATGTAAATTCTCTGGATTTGCTGCGCTCTCCCGTTTCGAGGGTGGTAGATTGAGTGCAAGAATGACAACTTCCAAGCTTGCTCATGTCAGAGAAGGTATTGGAAGTTTTTGAACCATATTTCTTTTTGAAAGATATTTTCACTAGGTATAAAATTTTATTTTGACTTTTTTTCTTTCCACACTTTAATAATATTGCTCCACGATCTTCCTCGCATTGTTTCGAAAAGTCTGCCATCACACTGAGCTTTGTTCCTCAGTGCGTAATGTGTCCTTTTCTCTCACTACTTGTAAGATTTTCTCTTTGTCACTGGTTTTGACCAACCTGATTACAGTGTGCAGTGGTATTATTTTCCTCATGCACCTTATTGTTGAAGTTGATTAAGCTTCTTGGATCTGTGGATTTCACAGTTTTCATCAAAGTTATAAAATTTCTAACCATTATTTTTTCAGAAATTTTCTTTTGCCACCTCTTTCGCCTCTCCTTCAGAGATTCTAATTACACGTATATTAGTCCACTTGACATTGTCACACACTCTCTGATGCTCTATACTAAATTTTTAGTCTTTAAAAAACTCTGTCTTGTTTTGTATAGTTTCTTTTGTTTTGTCTTCCAAATCACTGACCTTTGCTTCTGCTTCTCCTCTTCATTTCATGAAAAAGTATTTTTCATCACAAATATTATATTTTTTCATCTCTAGAAGTGTGATTTGAATCTTTTTCATATGTTCCATGTCTCTGGTTAACATGATCAATTCTTCCTTTAGCTTTTGAAACATAGTAGGTACATTTATAATAGTTGTTTTAATGTCCGTACCTACTAGTTATAATACTTGTGTAAGTTCTAGGGTAACCAACTGATTGAATTTTTCCTCCTTATTGGTCATACTTCTCTGATTTTTTGCATGTCTCATAATTTTTAGTCAAATTCACTACATTGTGAATTTTACCTTGTTGGGTGAAAGACATGCTTGTATTCCTATAGGTTTTTGAGAGTTATTCTGGACTCAGGTTGCATGGAAACAATTTCATATTTTCCTTTTAAGATTTTTTAGGCAGAAGCAGAGCAGCATTAAATCTAGGACCAATTACTCCCCACTTCTGAGATGAGGCCAGACTGAGGACTCTCCCCAGTGCTTCATGAATTGTGAGGTCTGGCTGGTGGGAGCGGGCACTACTCCCACCCCTGTGTGTGCGTTTGTTGTTTGTCATCTCTCCTGGTGCTTCTTTCCCCAGTCTGAGTGCAGTCCTCACAGGCATGCGCTGACCCCAGGGTGCTCAAAGGGGTCCCTTTTAGGGTCGCCAGGGCTCTTTATCTGTGTGGGTCTCTGCTCTCTGTGCTCTGACCTCCAGCCCCCTCGGTCCCCTGATCTCTCATCTCCAGTTCCCAACTCAGTCTTCTGTGTCCCACCCGGGTTCCTCTTCCCTGGGCCATGGCCTGAAACTGAGCAGTGATCTGGAGAAGTCAGACGGCTCACTTTTTCCCTATCTTTCAGAGATTACTGTCCTTCCTCTGGTGTCCAGAATCTTGGAAACCACTACCTCAGAAATGTTGTCCACTTTTTAAGTTGGCTTTTCAAATGAGACCATTCCTGTTGCCCAGTCATGGCTGGAAGTGGGAGTCTCTCATTGTCTTCTCACCCTACTCAGCTTCTGTAGCTCTGTCCTCTTGCACCATTTTTATTCTTTGTGCCTTATCTCATCTAATGATCAGTCTCACCAAGGATTTGTCACTTTTATTAATATTTTCAAAAGACCATCTTTTGACCTTGTCGACTCTATTATCTGTGTCTTTCCTGTTTCATTAGTTTATCTTATCTTTATTATTAATTTCATCATTCTATTATTCTAGGTTGGCTTTATTTTGTGAGTTATTATTTTCTAACTTCTAATGATGGATGCTTAAGTCATTACTTTTCAGCCTCTCTTTTATCCTCATGTGGGCATTTAAGACCATCATTTTTCTCCTAAGTATTTCTTTAGTTGTGTCCCACAAGCTTGCCCTTGCAGTATTTTCACTTTCATCAAATTCCAAACATGTTCCTATTCTCATTATACTTCGGTGTGGTTTGACTCAGGGTGAGGATGGGTTTCTCCTGGGAGGGTTTGAATTTGCTTCTGTCAGGATCTTGGGGACCTTATCAGTCCTATAAATTAAGTTATGGCCTTGAGGTTTTGAGACCACCCAGCTAGTATGAATTCAGGCTCCAAACCCACTTAAGGGCTGGCTTGTGTTCAAATTCTTTCCTTCTTGTGCTGAGGCCTTAGTCAGTGGGTTTTCCTTCTAATGTGCCAGGGAGAGGGCCCGGGTTCGTGTCTGCTTCACAGTGGCGTTGGGTGCACAGCCCTGTGAAGCGATCGTTTGATGGGGCCAATCTCCTACCAGGCCCCCCTCACTGGACAGACCTGGGCATCGTTCTTTGTTCCCAGGGACCTTGAGAACTGGGGCATGAGGCCGCTCTGTTGGAAAATTCCATCAAGAGAGAGCTGGGTTCACATCTCCATTTGTTCTGTTGTGCTGAGAATTCTGTGAGCTTGTCTGATCATAGATGCTTTTAAGACGACTTTTAATTTGTGTGTGTGTGTGTGTGTGTGTGTAATGTCTAAACTAGTTACCACATTTACCATTTTACTGGAAATAAGATTACTGTAGTTATTCTACATGAGCATTATGTTGTCATTTTATGTCTTACTGTCTCAGCCTCAAACAAGTAATCCATATCTTTTCTGCTATATCTATAATCTCTTGCCTTCCTTGATAGTTTTGATATCTGCATCGGACAAGCTCAAATCTCTCCCACCTTAAAAAAAAAGAAAAGAAAAATACCTTGTTCTCAGTCCGCATCAGCCTCCTCTCTCTCCTCCCTCCTCAGCCACACTTCCTGCAAAGCACTGTCCTCTTTCGCATTGTGTCTTCTCACAACTTACTCCTGAGTCTATCGTCTTGCTTCTTCCTGTACAACCCACTGAAACTCCTCTGGCCAGACCCCAGGCCGCCTCTCGCTGACACAGGAGACGTCCTCAGTCCCTGTCTCCGCTGCTTGGCGGCCCTGGCTCTCCTGAGCCCTCTCTTCCGGGAGACGTCTGGTTTCCTCTCTTCTCCCGGTTCCCTCCTACCTCCCGGTTGTTCCTCCTCACAAGTCTCCTCCCTTCATTTTCGGAGAGTGGAAAAGGAGTCTCTTACCTGGAGGGGAGGGGTCTGGGCCGCAGGGATCCTGGCCCCTTGGAATCTTTAACCCTCAGGTGTTTAACGGGGCCAGTGGAGACCACCGGGATGTCCTTGGGGATACTAGTTAACGTGGCAACAGGCTTTGGGTTTGGCATGGAAGAGACCCTGAGAACATCAAGGACAGAGCCAAGAGTCCGCTTGGATGACAATTGCCACCATTTGTGATAAGGTTGTCCCAGTGCAGTGCACACCAATGTTTGAGAGTTCTGACCCAGTACAAAGAGAGGGCCAGGTCACTGCCCCCCAACTCCAGTATTAGTGGTTCTGGGGTACAGCCCACGGCTGGCCCAGCTGAAGGGCAGAGAAAGCCCTGGATAGGGCGGGGAGCAGGGGCTGAGAGCAACTCGGCTCAGCCCCCTCCAGGTCCGTGTGCGACTCTGGAATGCTGGGAGGGGACAGACCAGCCCGCAGGAGCGTGGGCTCCGGGTGTCTGTGGGAAGAGCCCACTGAGCACGTTGGCGGGTAGGCACCAGGGTTCCTCAGCGAGGAGGGAAGCTGGCACCTTCTGTTTGAATGGATGTGTTGACCTAGGGGAAATGCCACCCACCTCGTGTCCCTTCCCTTCCCCTTCTCAGACCACCTGGGTCTCCTGCCCCAGAGCACCCTCTGCACCTGCCCTCCTCCTCCCCCGACCCCACACCCACAGAGCACCTCGGGGCCCGGGCAGCAGTGGGGAGGGCACGAGAGTGTCAGTGGCTTATTCCGCTCCCCGAGGAGGAGAGACGTTGACAATGACAGTTGGCATGACAGGGGGAACAGCTACTGAGTGCCCACTCGTGGGGCAGAGAGCTGCCGGCACAGAAGAGCGGACGACCTGTCTTGCATGTACAGTCCTGCCCTGGGGATACTGCCGGGCACCTCGGGCCACACACAGGTCCCTTGCTGCTGTGGGAGAGACCAGGACACTGCCTGCCAGAGGCCTGCCTCTGGGTGTCCTGTCCCTGGAGCTGCTGCCACCACCAGCTCTTGACCCTGACCCCCTGTCCTGCACCCCCGGTTTTCCCTGGTTATGCTTGTGATGGAGCGGGTCAGCTACTGAGCGTGTCTCTCTGGGCACAGAGCACAGCAGATGCCTGCTTTTCCTCTTAGCAGGTCCCATTCCATGCCACGGAGCTTGTCATCTCTCCAAACTCTTCCACTTTCAGAATCCCTAGTTCTGGAATCATGGAATCTGAATCTCCCCCCTGTCCAATATCTGCTAACCCGGCCTGGCCTGCCTTCCTCCCAAGGGAGCCTTTCTCCTGACCCTCTGCTCCCTCCCAGGCCCCAGCCCTCCTGAGCTATCCCCACCCTTCCAGGCTGTCCTCAGGGAGGCGCTGGCCTGGGAAGTGGCCACTGTTGCCTCGGTCAAGGGGGGAGGCGGCCAGCAGGAGAGGGCTGAGGGACGGCAGCCTTGGTCCGAGCCTCCTGATGGTGCCCTATTGAGCACATCCCACCCGAAGCTGGGGCCAGAGTGCCCTTTGGTGCAATCCATAAGGCACCCTCCCCCAGCAGAGAGCAGTGGGAGACAGGCGTGTGCGGGTCCAGAGGGTAGAAGGAACACCTGTGTTCTCCTCCGACCCTCCCTTCTTTCTGTCGTTAAATTCTCAAGTGCGGCTCCCCTTGCCGGCTCCGTCCATTTGTCCATTCCCAGCCCCACCTGTGCTGCGCCTGCGTCACCTGGGGCCACCCTGCGGACAAGGCCTCGATGCTCAGGCCACGGCTTCCCAAGGCTCAGGGTGTTCCAGGCCTCTCCCCCTGGACACTCCTGTTTCTGTGCCTCCCCTTCCACCATTCCAGCACCTTCTCTGCCCCTCTGCACCAGCGTCCGCTCCTGGGCCCCCCTTCCGGCGTCGGCATCTGCCACGGCCTGGTGGGAAGCCTCGCCGCCCCTTCTCCACACCCTCTCCTTGGGAAGTCTCCTCCACACCTGCTGCTCTAATGATCATGTTTATGCTGATGACTCTCAAATTTATATTTCCTGAGATCTGCTGCCAACCAGGGTCCTACCAGGAAGCAGATGGCAGGCTCACACGGGGCTCCACTGCCGGGACTGTTTACAAGTGTGTGGGCTTCGCAGGGGAAACCAGCAGAACGTGCACCCGCAGGGAGCCACTGTCACCCCTGGGACGGGGACACCAGGGAAGGGAAAAGCTGCCAGGACATGCAAGAACCAGACAGTCTTCGGGAGAGGGGTGTGACCCCCCCATGACAAGCAGGGAGGGGAGGGGAGCCCACACCCCCGTCTCACTGCTGTCCCACTCCCCAGCTCCCCTTGGCTGAGTACATCCAGAAGCTGCCTACGGGCTGCAGGTGACACTGTTCCTGGAGCTGGCCCCCTGGGCCACCGGGAGTGGAGCAGAGCAGGAATGGGACCTGATGGGCACATGGAGCAGAGAATCCGTCACAGAGGAGCCACCCAGGCTGGGATGTGGAACTGAACTGTCCGACTCAACTTCAAATTTCACCTCCCATTAGCTGTGTGACTTGGGTTAAGTCATTGAACCTCTCTGTGCCTCAGTTTAGTGGTAAACTATAGAATTCATGAGTCTAGGGTTACTGTGAGAATTAAATAAGGTAATACGTTGAAAATCACTTTAAAAAGTGTCTAGTACACATAGGGATTTAACAAACATGAGCTGCGATGACTTGATCTCTCCATCAGAGAATGCTGGCGCCTCTCGAACTCAGCTTGTTTAAAACCCACTGAAGTTATTTTCCGCCAATCCTGGGCCACCTTCAGTGTTTGTTACCCACCCTGTTACACTGAAGGCTTGCCTTGATACCGCCCTTTCTCCTCCTCCACGACCAGTGCGCACTAATTCCCAGTGATGCTACTGTCTAAAAATGTCTTTGTCTTTGTCCGCAGTTCTCCAGCTCACGCTAGCCTCTCAGTCACGGAGCTCCAACTCTGATGGGTCTTTCCTAAGAGAGTGGCACCTCCCCGCCAAGCCCTCCGTCAGGACCTATTGGGTCACGTGCCTGAGCCTGGACCAAGCCTGGGCCCAGGCAATGCATTGCTCTGACTGGGTGAGACCTGGCTTTCTGCGCCAGTCCCTGGGTCGGCCGTGAGCTGGAGGTGGGCCAGGTGCGGGGTGGGCAGCCAGCAACACCACGGCAACTCGACTTAGGGAAACCCTAGATTTAGTTGTCTAACCTGGGGCTTTGGGAGAAAAAGGGGAGAATTGGTAAACATACCAGGAAAACAGGCTTGCGCTGAGACCTCCCCAGAGACGGGAGGCCGTGTGGTCACCCCGACAGTCACAGAACAACCCCAGGTGCACTGCACGGAGTGTGTCTTTATAGCTACCCGCCCCTCCCAGATGGGCAGAGGTAACTTATTGCGTTTTATTCATTTTATCATTTACTACACTCATTGGTAACATAGTAACAAGAAAACAGTTTACAATGACAAGCGCCGCCCTCTCTCTGCCTGCTAGCCCTTCCTGCCCGGAGTCAAGCCCTCCCAGCGGCACTTTCTTGTAGTCGCGTTTATATTTCAAATAAAATTCCTATCCATTATTTACATTTTTTGCTTTCAATTTTCTGCATCACCAATTGACTTCCTTCAGTAATGGATGAGAATTTAGTTCACTTCATCACCTCATTTGCCAGCAAAGTTATTACTACTTAATTCCTGTAACTTCACCTAATGCGCTCACTCTTTAAGTCTTTGCCACAAAATACAGAGGGTGTCTGTCTCCTGACTCCCCACTTTATGAAATGAAGATATTAACCCCTGACCTTCCCCACTTCTACAACTGACTTTTGGTAGGACTGCAGGGAGTGATATTTATATTCAAGTTCTATAACTATTCTTGTCCCCTACACTTTGTCTCCAAGTTGATTCTCAAGTTTGAAAATCAATAAATAATAAACACAGTGTTGTGGCTATTTAAATTCTGTGCAGCGAACGCCGCATGGGCTGCGCTAACTGTGTGTCCTTTCATGGAGAGCTTCGCTGTGTTACGGTGTTTTTGTCAACACCATTACCTTTGCCACGTCTTCATCACCTTTTCAAAATCTTTAAGCATTAAAGGATTCTTTTGAGCTCTCCTCCCTTATCATTGCCCAGAGACACGCTTGCCAGGCCCCCAGTGTGGGCAGCCCACTCTGCATGTCCACTGGCACCCGCCTTCCTGCCTTGGCCCACTCTCCCCACTTCCTGCAACTGCATCTGTCTGGGTTTATGCCTTAGTTTTGCTGGAAAATATCCTAAAAAGTATGAGAGAGTATAGGAGAGATACAGTTTCAGGGACCGAGAATAGTGACCACTTGGCCCTTCAAAGAGAAGGTTGCCTGCCGTGAGCAGCACCCCGCAGATCTTTCTGGAAGACTGATGTTCCATGTTGCGTGGTCCAATAGGATGGCCACTGGCCACATGGGGCTACTGAGCATCCCCCTGTGGTTAGTGCAACCAAGGAACTGAATTCTTGATTGTATCTAACTTTCATTAGTTCTAATTTTAATTCCAGTGCCACATCTGCTGGTGGCTCCTGCGTTGGACAGCTCCTTAGTGGCCGAGTGGGTGTCAGGCTGCGGGGAAGGCCACCGTGGTGTGGCGGAGGCGGAGGCAGGGCTGGGCCATGAGGCAGAGGTGCTAGAGGAAGCAGAAACCGGGGAGGGGGATTGGCCCTGCTGCTCCCTCAGGACCCGGTGCCCTCCTCAGCAGTATGGCGAGAGCCCAGTCCTCCTCCTCTGACTGCTGGTGGACACAAAGTGGGGACAGCCGAGGGGCCTCCTCGAGGGAAGCCCCTGCTGTCTCGGATCATGCAGGCGGCACAGGGGGTGGAGAGCTTTTTATCTGAGAGTGGGAAGAAATTCTGTCTGCCACCTATTAGCACAGTGACCTTGCATGAGCCACTTCTGTGACCTTCGATGTCCATCTCAACAAGATGGAAACACCCCTTTCAGGTTCTGGTTAGGGCTGGATGAAATGCTGGATCTGCATGTAGCGGGTTTATAATAAACATGGGTGTCCTAGGCTGGATTCCCCAGTACTTGGCCTGGTGGGATTTGTTGATATTGTTGCAAAACCAAAGTTTTAACAATGATACTTGAGAAATGGTGGGCAAAGGGAAATTTAACAAAGAATTCTTAACTGCAGGATATCTGATGGTCTTTACTATGTGAATGTGCACCTTGAATATGTAGTGAAAGAAATCCGTATTTCCCAGCTGGCCGAGATGGAAAGAGAACACTCCGGTTCCTCGTGTTGAACACATGGAGTAACACAAGCATGCACGCACACCTACGTATGCACACAACACACACTCACATGCACACACATGCACACATGTGCACACAACTGAACAGCTGAGCACCCATCCCTCCCATGTGTTCTGCCAACCCTCACTCCATATCACCATCGGTTATGGACTGAATGTTTGTTTCTCCCAGAAATCCCTACGTTGAAACCCTAACTCCCAGGGTGATGGTATTAGGAGGGGGAGCCTTTGGGAGGTGAAGAGGTCATGGGGGGTGGGGCCCTCATGAGTGGGATTAGTGCCCTTAGAAGAGGAGTCCAAACAGCTCCCTGTCCCTCCCACCATGTGATTACACAGCCAGAGGTGCTGTCTGTGAATGAGGAAGCCCTCCCTCCCCAGACACTGCATCTACCTTGATCTTGGACTTCCAGCCTCCAGAGCTGTGAGAAATGCATCTCTGTTGCTTGTAAGCCACCCGCTCTGTGGCACGTTGTTGTAGCAGCCTGGGGTGGACTAAGACACCTTCTCTCCCCGTGGTCCATGCCCAGTTGCTTCTCCAGGTCCCCCCAGTGGCCAACACTATCCCGTCCCACCCATCACTGCTGTTCCCTTTGTCCTTTTCTGTCTCTTGGGATGAGCACAAAGGTAAGTGACAAGCATTTTGCTTCTCATGTCCAAGAAATGGTGAAAAATAAACAGGCGGCAAAACTGACAAGGCATCTGTCCCTGATAGGATCAACTGTAATTAAAAATCACCCAATTTGAATTTTGCCCAATGCAGCTGCCTCCTTCCTGAAACTTTTACAAAGCTCCCGCGTGTTAATGAGGATGCCAGCTAATTACTTGCCAGATGATTAAGAAATCACACTGGGACAATTGATGGATCTCAGCAGGAGCCGTCAGATGCTTCTCAGGCCCTTCATCCTGCTAGAAGTTCCGTTTCAAAGGATGGTGCCGACATTGCTCGCAGAACCGGGGCTCCACTGCTAGGTGGGCAAGGCCTCTGCCACAGGAAGGCTCGGTACAGGCCAGGTTTATCTCCCCACCCCCACACAAACCAGTGGGTCCCACCTCCTGGAGGGTCTGTGGTCCCTTAGCCTGGCAAGAGCACCTCTGCTATCCCATCTCCAGCAAGTTCCGGCACTGGGACAGGGCCCTGGTGATCCTCTTTACCTCTCTCTGGGCTGGGTTTCCTTGGTGGATGGACGGTGACTCGCCCCATCCCTGCTGTGTGGTGTCCTGCTGCTGGCCAGGGTATGGGGTCAGGTGCTTGGCGAAGGCTGGCAGAGAACCAAGTTGAAATGAAGAGTACTGGGTGAAAGAGGCTCTGAAGATGGGCAGGGGGCCCAGAGCTTGAGCCATTACAAAGGGTCCGAGAAAGCTCAGTGCTGTTGAGGGTGGCTGCCCAGACCTGCCCGGGACGCCAGCAGGTGAGGCTGGACCGCGTCCTGAGCCTTCCAGCGCAGGGCAGGGTGACCAGGAGTGGCTCCAGGAGGGAAGACAGATGGAGCTTAAAGGCTAAAAACATCTACTTGACTCCTGACCCTTGGGTTTGTGTGTGTCACAGAGCACAGTGAGGCTCTTCCCTAAAACTTGCTAGGTGCCTGGCCTGATCCCCAGAGAACCCCCCATTCCAGGGCAGCGCAGCTCAAAGCCAGTCTCCTGGGGGCAGCGAGGCTTCCTGATATGCCCTGCCTTCTAGAAGAAGCCCCCTGCTCCTCGCAGCGACCCTAGCACTGGACCGCTTTTCTGGACCGTGATCTCCGGGAGGGTGGGCGGGGGCCGGCGCTGAGCTACTCAGTCAGCCCGTGACTGAAGGAGTCACACAAGCGCTCGGACCCCAGGAACAGCCAGCGGATCTCAAACTGCAGGGCAGTGGCATCCACAGGGAGAGTGAGATGCCTGGGCTCTGGGAAAATGCAAGTAATCTCCACGGCAAAATTAAAAGCCCACAGATGCTCCTGCACGCACGCACACACACACACACACACACACCCCTATCTAATCACGATCCCATCTGACAAGCCCTGGCATTAGATGGCTTAAAAATAGCCCTGTGTGAAGCCATCACTGGACGGGAGGTTTCTTTAATTTTCTTCTAATCCTGAAACCTCCCAGTGAGAGGATTCCCGCTGCCCGCTGGACCTTCCCAGCTCTCTGAAAGGCTGTGGCTGTCACCAGCCTCCTGCCCATGGCGCTGCCATTACCAGGGTCCTGGGGACAGAGGCAGGGGGCCCCCCTCCATGCTGCAGGGGCCGTGCTGCCCCTGAAAGGAGAAGTGACACTGCCCACTTCCCATCCTGTCGTAAAGCCCAGGCACCTGTCCTCCTGGTTCCTGCAGAGCCGGGGCTGCCCCGAGGATTCCAGCAGGGCACGACACCGCCCTGCCTTCAGGGCGCTCGCAGTCAGCTGTAACGGGTCAGGGCTTCCACTTTGCAAATCGTCTGGACCTCTTGTCCCATGGGGTCCTCAGCATCTCATCCGCACCCCACAGACACACTCGGAGTGTGCCCAGGAGCGAGCGAAGCCTGCGCTGCAGGTCCCGGGCACAGGCTCCCCCCACCTCCTGGCAGGCTGCGAGCACAGAGATGCCACAAGGCTCCCAAATCCACGCCCCAGAACCCTCTTTGTTGAGGTGGAGGAGAAGCAGGACTGTCACACCAGTGGGCTGGATGTAAGGTTTTTCATACCATGTCTTTAAAATTTTTTTTACAATGAACATTTTAAAAACTTACTATTTTGAAATCATTATAGACTCACAGGAAGTTGCACAGACAGCACGGAGAGGTCGTGTGTAGCCTTCTCCCAGTCTCCCCCGGTGGTCACATCTTACACGATTACAGACACAGTGTGATAAAGACACACAGGACTCGGTCAAGCCTAGGGACTGGACACTGGAGCAGGACTTGCTCAGCTCTTTGGCATTTAACTGCACGTAGATTCACGTAACCACCACTGCAACAAACACAGAGCCACTCCGTCCCCACCAAGGTCCCTGGGCCACCCCTTCTAGTCAGGCCACTGGCCCCACCGCCACCCCTCACCCCTGGCAACAACTCATCTGCTCCCATCTCTGTGATTTTGTCATTTCAAGAATGTTGTATTCATGAATTCATACATATGCGACCTTTCGAGGTCAGCTTATTTTACTCGGCATGCCATTGGAAGCCATCCAAATTGTTGCGTGTATCAGTAGCTTGTTCCTTTTTATCCCTGAGTTGTGTTTCATGGTATGGATGGACCGCAGTGTGTTTAACCATTCACTTAGGAAGGGTCATTTTTTTTGTTTCTAATTTTTGGCTATTGCAAACAAAACCGCTATAAATAATCATGCCCAAATACGCATGTGGACCTAAGTTTTCATTTCTCTGGGATAAATGCCCAAGGGTGCAATTGCTGGGTCGTATGGTAACTATGTGATCAGTATCTAAAAGAAACTGCCAAACGCTGCTCTAACGCGTCTGTGCCACTTTACATTCCCTCCAGAAGTGCACGAGAGCTCCGGTTTCCCCACATCTCCACCAGCATTTGGCATTTGCATACACAGGATACTTTGTGTATATAATTTTAGCTGTTCTATGAGATGTGCAGTGATTTCTTACCATGGTCTCGATTTGCATTTCCCTGACGACGAGCGACGCTGAGCGCCTCTGCTGTGCTCACCTGCCATCTGCACACCCTCACCGGCGAGTGTCTCTGCAGTCCCCTGCCCGCCGCCTAATTGACTTTGTGTGGGTTTTTCAATAATGTATTCTAGATATGTGTCCTTTATTACACAGGTGGTTTGCAAACATGCTGTCCCAGTCGGTAGCCTGTCTTTTCATCCTTTTAACAGGGTCTTTTGCAGAACAAAAACTTTTAATTTTTTTTAATAGATCATGCTTTTGGTATCAACATCTTAGAACTGTTCATCAAGCCATAGATCCCGAAGATATTTTTCCTGTATTATCCTTTAGAAGGTTTATAACTTTCCATTTAAATCTGGGGTTCATTGTGAGTTAATTTTTACTCAAAGTGTAAGGTTTAGGTTGAGAGTTTTTTTCCTTTCTCTTTTGCCTATGGATGCCCCATTTCCTACAGTGAGTTGCTTTTGCACTTTTATCAAAAATCAGTTGTACATATTTGTGAGGGTCGTTTTCTGGGTTCTCTGCTCTGTTCCACTGACCTTTTTGTCCTTCCCTCCATGAATACCGCACCGACCCGGTTACTGTAGCAATAAGATACATCTTGAAATCAGGTAGACTGATTCCTTCTAGTTTACTCCTCTTTTTGAAATCATTTTAGCTATTCTAATTTATTTTCCTTTCCATATGAATTTTAAAATAATAATATTGTTTACAACTATAATAAATATCTTACTGCCACTTTGATAGGAATTTCATTTAACCTGTATATCAATTTAGGGAAACTTGGCATCATTACGTGGAGTCTTCCAATTCACAAACATGTTATGTCTCTCTATTTGTCTAAAGGTTCTTTGAGTGCTTTTGTCAGCATTGTGTAGTTTTCAGCATGCAAGTCCTACACGTTTTGTTAGATTTAGCCCAATTTTTTTTGAGTGATTGTAAATGGTATTTTTAACTTCTGTTCCCAAATATTCACTGTTGATATTTAGAAGTACAATTGATTTTCATATGTTGCTCTTGTATCTTGATACCTTACTGAACACACTTTCTACCTACAGAAGTTGTGTGTGTTGTAAATTCCTTAGCACCACTGTGTCACCTGCAGATAGGTTCAGTGGTCCAGTTTCATTCCTTCCTTTCTGACTTTTATTTCCTTTTCTTGTCCTATTTCATTGGCTGGACTTTCCAGTTCCACGATGACTTGCAGTCATGGTTGGAGGCAGGGGGACATCCTTGCCTTGTTCCTGCTGTCAGGGGACAGCATTCATTTTCATTTTATCACGTGATCATATTAATGGGGATGCAAGGTGATTTCAATGTTAAATGTAAATATTTTTATAGATAGCTTTTGTCAAATTGAGGAGGTTACTCTCTACTCCTGGTTTTCTAAGAGTTTTTAATCATAAATGAGTGTTGAGTTTTGTTAAAATGACACACTCAGGTTGTGCTTTGCAAGTGGCCTTGACAGAGACTCCTGAGTGTGTGTCTGAGGGAGGAGGCCTCAGCCAGGCGGTGGGAAGCCAGGCGGTGTGGAAGGTGAGGAGGCCGGACAGGCAGGCTGGGGCCACCCCACCGCCATCAGAGACAGAGACAGGCCGGCGGCGGCACAAGGCAAGGGCAGGAGGGCAGGGCAGGGCAAGGGCGGGAGAGGGGCACAAGGCAAGGGCCGGAGAGGGGCACAAGGCAGGGCAAGGGTGGGAGGGTAGGGCACAGGGCAAGGGCGGGAGGGCAGGGCACAGGGCAGGGCGGGAGGGCAGGGCAACAGAGACTAGAGCAGTCCTGAGGCCGTCGCAGCTGCCAAGGCCCAGGGCGATGATGGTGTGGGCTGTGGAGGTGGGGGTGGAGAGAAGTATGAGTGGTTTACAACAATTTAGGAGGTGAAATATGCAGGGCTCAGTGACAGATTGATGTCAGGGTGACAGCTAGGAGGTGTCGTGAGACTGATCTTTTTAATGGGTCCCCTGTTTCCCAGGAAGCCAACACGTTAATTCAAGAGATTGCACAGGGAGCTTCTGTGTCCCCGCCACGTCCTTAGTCACAATGCCCAACGCAGGCGCTAAGCCACCTTGTCGGCACAGCACGTGACAGCGTAGAGGGCACTTTCTCGCTTCATAGTCTGGGGCTGAGCTGCTCGGTGTCCTCGTGGCTCCAACAGCACAGCCCAGGGCCGGTCCCAGAGGAAGCAGGCCCACAGCCAGCTTCTCCCGCCACTTGCCCCAGTCCTGTTCTTCAGGCTGGCTGAGTTGTTGGGCTTCTCCAGGCGGGTCTCACTGGTTAGGGCCTCTGAGCCTTTTCCCATGCTGTTCCCACACCCTGGTCTGGCCCCGCCTCCTCTGACCGCAGGGCCTGCCCTCCGCCTGGAGACCCAGTGAGCTCTTTGGGTCACCCTGGATCTTCCCTTCCTCGTAGTCAGACCAGGCGTGCTTTAACTCCTATGCATGTAGCATGGCGCCTGGTCTGCGGTTTGCAATCATGCCTGTCTTCACAGGGGTCTTGCGGCCCTGCAAGGTCGGCGCTGTCGTGCTCCTCTGTGCCCCACCGCAGAGCAGTGGTGTTGCTGTTGTGTGCCAGGTGGGTGTGTTTTCGCTAAACTGGGTTGTATAGACGTTAAAGTGTGTGGTTCTGTGCGGCATTGGGCCCAGGTGAGGCTCCGAAAAGACGACAGAACTGGATCCAGGCTGATGGGGAAGGTGGCGACTCACTGAAGCCAGGAGACGACTAAGCAGAGGTGTGGCACCAGCTAAGTCAGGGCCTGCAGGAGAAGGCGTGAGGGGTCTGCATGTGAAAATCCGAGGGACGCTAACCGCAGGGTTCGTTGCCGGGTGTTGGCAGGTGCGGGCAGCGAGGTGGCCCCGACCACAGTCACTGCAGGAAGCAGCCTTGTTGTGTGGAGCTGGTGCTGTTCGCAGCACCCAGGGGCTCAGCGGAGGGCCCTGTGGGGCAGCTGTTGGGATCGCGCAGGGGAAGCTCAGAGCCTGGCCCTGCTGGCATCACTGAGGGAGTGGGGAGTGGCTGCAGTGGCCTGAGAAGTGCTGAGGTGGCACCAGTGGGACCTGTCTCCTGCTGGCAGAAGTGACAAGCAAGCCCGCTGGCAGGGGAGGCTGGGAACCTGGGAGAGCAACGGTGGGCCTGGAGCCAACAGATGCAGGGAAAACCAGCTCTGGGGCCCCGGCAAGGAAACTGGGGCCAACTGATAATCACAGCTCTTCAAATTTTTTGCAGTGAATTAAAAACAAACACCCACATCTACCCACCCAAATTAACATTTTGTCATTTTTGTTCTAGATTTTGAAAATAGAAAGGACATTAATAATTCTGATAGTGTGTAAGTCTCTTTTGTTTTTCTTGGGCCCAGAGAAAAATTACTGTCTTAACTGTATAGGGTGAACTTGCATTTATGCTATGACGGGTATCGATGAAGAATATGTGACATTATCTTGGGGGTTTTAAAAATTACCTAAGAGTGAATTATAAATCAAGACTTATAAAGCTACAATAATTAGCATCCCTGCTGTATATATTACACAACTTGCTCTTTTCATTGAAATGTGCTTTTAAAATGTACCCATATCATTCATTAAGTAGAGTTCATTAAAGTCTGGTAGCTATATCAGGTTTTATTCCAATAGACCTCTGACATTTGGATTTATTTTCAGCATTTGCTGTTACAAACAACTCTGCAGTGAACATCCTCATAGGTATATCTTTGCACCCCTCTCTTTCAGGTTTCTATAAGATTCTCTATTCCGCTAAGTAGAATTGACCAGGCAAATATTTGAACACCTATACTTGTGTTTGCTTATTTAAATTTATGTTTAGTTCACATACAATAATGTTCTCTCTTACTCTGTGTGATATGCAATTGAACAGATTTTGACAAACCTTCAGAGTCAGGTACTCACCATCACGGTTAGGAAATGGAACAATTCCAAACAAAACAGTCCCCAAATTTCCTGGTCCCGCCTCTTTGTGGTCAACCCTTCCTGTGCTCCTGACTCCTGGTGACCACTGATCCCTTCTGCAAAAGTTCGGCTTTCTCTGGAATGTCATATAAATGGAACTATGAGTTTGTAGCACCTGGAGTCTGCCTTCCGCACCCAGCACCGCCTCCGTGCGCGTGTGCAGCAGGAGTTTGCTCCTTCGTGTTACCGAGGAGCGTTCCGTGCATGGTTGGAGCACAGTGTGTTTACCCTGTCACCTGCTCGAGAATACCTGGGTGGCTTCCAGATTTTGGTGATTCCAGCAAACATTTACATACAGGTTTTAGTGTGAATATAGGTTTTCATTTCTCTTAGGAAAATACCTAGGAGTGGGATTGCTGAGCCATATGGCAAGTTTGACTTTTTAGGAAAATGCCAAACTGTTTTTCCAAAGTTGCTGCTGTGCCAGTTCGTATTCCCACCGGCAGTGTACAGGACTTCCAGTTGCTCTGCGTCCTTGACAGCACTTGGTATTGTCATATACACACGCAAACATGTACGTACATTATTTTCATCTGCTCATTTGCCACCTATCTATTTTCGTAGGTGAAATGTCTGTTTAAAACTTGCGCCTTCTTTTTATTGGCTTGTTGGTTTTCTTATTATTAAGTTACGAGCATTCCTTATACATTCTAGATAAAAGTTTTTTTGTCAGATATGAAATGATTTGAAAATATTTTCTCCCAGATACAAATACATCTCCCATGAAAATCTTTTCATTCTCTTAGTAGTACCTTTCACACATCAAAAGCTTTAGTTTTGATGAAATTCAACTTACCAATATTTTTCTTTTATGTGTTGTGTTTTTGATGTTATATCAAATAAAACTTTACCAAACAAAGGGATTGGAAAACTATTAAATATTTCTGCAAAGGGCAAGAAAATAAATAGTTTAGTCTTTGCAGACCACATATGATCTCTATCTCTGTTGTATATTCTTGCTTTTCAGTTTGGGGTGTGTGTGCATGCATGTTTTATAAGCCTTTAGAAATACAAAGCCATTCTTATAAACGTAGCTCTGTAAAAATAGGCCTTGGGCTGGATTCTGCCCATGGGCCATATAGTTTGTTAACTCCTGGCCTAACTCAAGGTCATAAAGATTTTGTTTTCCTCTAGAAGTTTTATATGTTTACATTTCTTTACACTGTGACACATGTACTTTCAAGCCTGTGATCCATTTTGGGTTCATTTCTGTGTAACGTGTGAGTTATGGGTCAAGGTTCAGCTTTTGCTCGTGGATGTCCAGTTGTTTCAGCAATCTGTGGAAAAGACCACCCTTTCTCCGTTGCAAAGGCGATTGCTATTGCATCTTAGTGACAGTCACGTGGCTACCTCGTGTGGGTCAATTCTGGACTCTTTCTTCTGCCCCATTGTTCACTGCCTTTACAAGGTTGTTTTGATATTTCATGTAGTTTTAGCAAAAAGTTGGTTGTAATCACTGAGCCCACATTGCCAGCAGCAAAGGTGCCCCGAGTTTACTTATTTTAATCACTGTTTGATATTTCATCACACGTGATCATTTCCCAAGTGTCCACTGTCACGAACACTGCTCTAAGCAGCTGAGTGTGTAGCTCCCTGTGCACATGCCTGAGAGGTCCTTTGGGGCACCGGTGCGCGGTGGCACCACTATCCCTGCCATGACCCACTTATGGAGAGTGTTTGCTGCTTTCACGGTGCCTGGGATCACAGCAGTGGCATTGAGGGTTAAGGCCAGGGGTGCTAGACACACTGTGATCATGCACATGAAGAGTCGCCCTGTACCTCCCACAAGTTTCAAATGTTCCATCTGAGCATTCATATAGGTAAATCTCTTAATTCAATTCGACATATAAATAACATATTTTTGCATAGATTTAATATAAACTAACATATTATTCTTAATCTTCTAGGAATGTATCTCATAAGTTGAGGTTAGATCTAACTGTGTTTTTTTCAGAACTTTATCAAGAGTTCTTCACAGTTTCAGATTATCATGTCACTCATAGGCATGCTTCTTGTGGCATTTGAGCAGGGCTACCATGGTGGCTCACCTGGGGGCTCCTTCTTTTCTATGCAAATGTCACCCCCACAGAATCACACGGCACATAGTCCTCTCTTCTGGGCACCAATACAATGTGTCTCTATTAGCCTGTACTCTCCTTGGCAGTTAACAGTGATTATGCACACACATACATGCAAGTATCCTATTTAGTTTTATTTCAAAATGGCATATATAAAGTATAGACAATATTCAGCTGAGTATTTTAGATATAAACTTTCTCATAAGAAAAAGAAAAGCATTTGGTACCTTCATTGAGTTTTTCGTTTAGCTGTGCCTGTGCATTTACATACTGAATTACACACTGCTTTACTATAAGTCGCTCTCCTTTTGTTTCCATTTTATCTTACAGACAGAGCATTATATATTGATTTTTTTGAAATAATATGTGCTGGCTAGGTTACACTGCCTATGGCTTTCATTTCAGGAGGGTGAAGCTTGTTACATAGTTCTTGTAATGAGAAGGGCTGGCGGGGGTGACGGGACAGAAGTGGAATTTCTGGGGCATGTGATGCCACCCTTTGTCCCTCAATGGTCCTGCCAGGCTGCTGTCCACAGTGCTGAAACAATGATCCACTTCCTGCTCCACAGCAGGTGGCCTCTGCCCCAGCATCCTCACCCCCATCAGCCCTTGGTGCCCTTGGACAGGGTGAGTTTGCTCCTGCAGTGAGTGTGAAGTGGTCTCTGCTGTTCAGCTTGCATTTCCCTGGTCGCTGGTGAGCTGCTGATGCCTCTTTCCGGGCTATTGGCTGCGTGGGAATGCTCTCTGGTGAATTGATGTTCGTTCCTTTCTCCGTTTTTCTATTGCATTATTCACTTTTTTCTTATTGATTGCTAAAAATTATTTATATATTCTGGACACTAGCACTTTGCTATGTGTTCTGCAAATTGTTCCTCACCTGTGGTTGCATTTCTTTTGTGTTAATGGATTTTTTTTTTTGTACCAAAGTTTTTTCATTCGTCGTGGTTACATTCATCACTCTTTTGTTTTAGGTGTTGTTCTCTTTGTGTCTTGTCTAAGAAATTATTTCTTATTCTCAGGTCACAACAAAAATATTCCATAATTCTTTTGAGAAGTTTTAAGGTCTTTTAAAAAAATCCTCATTTTTGTCTTTAATCATGTGGCATTCATTATATTGAATAGGGTGAGGAATGAAATTTAATTACATTTTTTTTTCTGGTGGAAAGTTCCCTTATTAAGCCATCCATCCAGACTTCACTGATTTGTAATACCACCTCTGCAATTCATCAAATTCCCACATATGCATCATTCTATTCTAGGGCTATTCCGAGTTCTGTTTTTGTTCCATTGATCCATTCGTTAATTCTCTGTGCCAATACAGCCCAGTCTGCTTGCTATGTTTTCATTCTACTTTGCTGCTCCTACTATGCAAGTCCCTCTCCTTAAACTTATTTTCTTTAAAATTAGTCTGTCAATTTGTCAATTCTTGGACTTATACTCCTCCACATAAATTTTGGAATTGGTTTGTCAATGTTCACTAATGATGCTATTGGGATTTTGATTGGGATACCATTGGATTTATTAATTAATTTTGAGGAGAATTGTTATATCTGTGATATTAAGTCTACTAATCCATGAAAATCTCTCCATCTGTTCAGATCTTTTATTTTGTCTATCAATAAATTTTGTAATTTTCTTCATAAAAATTCATATGCATCTTTTATTACATTTGTTCCTAGGTAACATACAGTTTTTGTTGGTGTTGTAAATGGGAATTTTTTCTCTATTACATTTCTTATTTGCTATTTGATGGTACATGGGAACTGTTTCATAAGCAATGGCTTTATCTTCAGCTACTGTATTTTTATATGTTGATCATTATATCCAGGAACTCTGTTGAATTCTCTTCTCAGCTTTAATAATTTTTTCCAATTTTTCTGGATTTTCTAGACAATCATGTAATTTGCAAATAACCACAATGTTAGCCCTTTCCATTGTCTGTATTTTCCCCTTTCTTATCCCACAGACGGTGCCTCCGGAGAAATGCTGAGTGGTCGTCCTGATGGTGGGCAGCTGTGTCTTAGTCCCAACTAGGCAGAAATGCTTCTCCAGTTCAAGCAGCACTTTCTGTAAATTCAATCTCACCTGATAAAATATTGCTAGGATAGTTCTATTGTAAGTAGTAACCTATGCTTTCATTTTAATCTCTCTCTATGTGTATATATATATATATATAAATTCCATTTATAGTCTCATTTTATTTGTTTTTTTAACACAGTCATATTTATAGTACTTGATTACCATTGTATTGAATCTATTTCTATTATCTTATATTTGTTTTACAATCCTTTGTTTTTCCTTATTTTTTTCATCATCTGTCTTAGTCAGCTCAGCTGCCATAAAAAAAATACCATAGACCAGAAGGCTTGAATGACAAACCTTTATTTCTCACAGTTCTGAAGACTCTAAGATCAAGGTGTAGACAGACTCAGTTCTTGGTGAGGGCTCTCTTCCTAGTTTGCAGACAGCTGCCTTCTTGTTGCAGCTCATGTAGTAGAGAGCAGAGAAAGGAAGCAAACTCCCATGTGTCTCTTCTTACAGGGCTCTGATCCTATCATAAGCTCTCTGCTCAGACCCAACCACCTCCTAAAAATATTCCCCATTCCTATTACTGCCCCTCATGAGGTGAGGGTTTCTTCATAGGGTTTGGAGGACAAACACCTTCAGTACCTGACAACCTCTCTTGCCTTCTCTTGGGTCTATACCTTTCCCTTTTGTAATTCAGCAGGTTTTGAGGAGGTGAGTTATATTTCAAATGTTTTAGTGGTTACTTAAAATTATAATACACATAATTAACTAAAAATTTTTCAGAAAAGATAAAGTTACCCAATTTCCACCTTCCTTTCCATGGTTAGGACATTTGGATCAATAAACAATGCAGAGGGCTTTGCTGTAACTTCTTAAAAAGGCATAGAAAGTTAGTGATCTTTTTAATTAGTTAATAGTGAATTATATTTACAAATATATTTTGTCAATCAATGCACCCTTTGTGTCCTGAATTTTACTCTCCTCACCACTCTGAATTTTCTTCTCCTTGCTGAATCCCATCATTTATTATTTCTTTCAGTGAGGGCTAGGGATCAGTCATCCCTCTCAGTCCTTATATATCCAAAAATTCTCATTTTTGTCCTCCTTGAGTGATAGTATGGCTGGGTATAGAATTCTAGGTGAAATGCTGCTTTTCCTCAGCAATTTGAACTTAGTGATATATTGTCTCTCTGTATCCCCTGTGGCTGATCAAAACTACATCTTTATCTCTTCTCTCTCAGAGCTTTTAAGGGTTTCCCTTCAATTTCATTAAGCTATGTCTTCTTGTGTGTTTATTTACATGTATCCTGCATGGAACAAATTTTGCTTCTGTTAGCTGAGGATTTACAACTTTCTTGGGTTCTAGAATATTCTTAGTCATGATCTTCATGAATATTTCCTCTTCAATTCTCTCTGTCTCTTTCTGAAACTCAACTATGTTGGACCTTCTCAATCCCATCTTCTAAGCTGCAACCTCTTTTTTAAAATATAATATGTGTCTCTTTAAAATGATCTATTAGTTTTAAGCTTCACCATGTGTTGATATCTAGGAGGAAGGCTCCCATTTTGATCAGAACTTTGCATATCTGCAGCGGGAGGGGCAGTTTCCTGCATTAGTTCAGAGCGCCACAGCGTGTCCTGATTCTGCTTCCTTGGAGCTTTGCATCCTGTGCAGACCAGATTTTCCCATCATTCCATCCATCATGATGGGACAGGCTCGGGAAATAAAAGCATTATAACATCTACCTTTTTTTTTTAATCTCTAGAGAGTTTTCTATTCACATCCCAGCAGTGGTAGGACTAGCGCTGGTACCGCTGCTATTTCTCCCGCTGCTGGCGGAAGGGCAGTTCCCGCACCTCCAGCAGTAATAGCGGGAGATACTACCTCCTCCCAGCACCATGGCCACGGCCACCACTGGTGTGACGGGAGCAGTCACGGAGGAGCAGCAGAGGTCACAGCAACCATTCCCCACTGCGTGGCCAGCCCCAGCTGCGGCAGCGTTGGCTCAGAGGACTAGCCTGTGGCTGTCACTGGGACAGCACTTTTCATGTATCGTCTCATTGGGTTCTCACAGTG
This sequence comes from Cheirogaleus medius, assembly GCA_008086735.1. NCBI lineage: Eukaryota > Metazoa > Chordata > Mammalia > Primates > Cheirogaleidae > Cheirogaleus > Cheirogaleus medius. Next base: position 77,115,377 of record VBSM01001124.1, on the reverse strand, counting down.
ACCCTATGGGATGGCACGGCCATCTACCCTCTTCTAAGAACGATGAACTTCACACAGTGTGACTAAGCGAGTGACCCAGGTGCACAGACAGCAAGTGGTCGAGTCAGGATTTGAAGCCATGATCTCAGCCCCCAGGAAGGATGAGCTTGCCCATGTTGCCTCCAGAAAGGACCAGAAAGTCAGAAAACCAGCACCTAGACTCAGGGACACACTAACCAAACATGTCTTTCCATGTGCTAGCTTAGCCGGGAGTAGGGGCCTGCCCTCAGGAGGCTCTCGTTCTGACGGGAAGCTGACACAGAACAGGGAACTAACTGAGCACATCGAGAGCTTTCCAGAGTGCGTGCCAAGGAGCCGAGGAGACTTGCCCAGGCGACGAGGGTGCAGTTCCCAGCAGAGGCTCAGGATGGGCCATGGCGAACAGCTGGGCACCATGGAGGACAGAGTCCCAGGGGCCGTGGCCGTGGGCCGTGGGAGGCTGAGAAGCCAGCAGGGCAGGGAGCCTTTTCTTGCCACAGCAAGGACAGAACGTTGGCTCTGTAGAAAACGGAGGTGGGCAAGCGGGTTTTAAGTACGCAGACAGCTTCACGCCTCACTAGCAGTCAGGGGATCTGGTCACTGGGAGCTCTGTAAACAAGGACTTCAGGTTTAGAAAGGGCTGTCTATGTGTCGCACCAACATTGTGCATATTTGAGTTTTCTCCTTTCATAACTGTGCATGGAAACCCCTGAATGGAAAGAAAAGCGCTGGCTGTGAGGCGTGTGTCCTTTGTACTGTCCACGGCACAGTGGGCTCGGGCAGAGCCCCTTTTAATTTTCAGCCACATCCCAATTCATGGGGAGGAGGGGAAAGTACAATAAGTAGAATTAGCTCCTCCAATGTGACAAGAAACAATATGAATGAGGGACTTAATTTAAAAGAGATGTGGCTGTGATTTAATTTAAGCCAACAGGTTAATGCATTTTTTCCCTAATTTCAAACTTGGGTGCACCGCATTCATCTGCACTGGTCCGCGCGGGTCTCAGCCAATGTTCTCAAGTCACTTTCATGCATACAGTTGTTTATGCTTAACTAGATTACGGGCTGCAGGCGACTGGGCTGTGGCTCTGCTTTGGGAAACTTCCAGCGTGGGGGCTGCATCTCACCATCAGATCAGGGGCTCCCTGAGATGGAGCTCGTCCACCCATTCACGTGGTCATTCGGGGGCTCCTCTCTGAACACCTGCCATGCACGGGGCTTGGAGCTGAACCTAATGTGGCCCCCACTTTGAGGAGTTTTCACTGCAACACAGACATGGCCACAGACAGTGGTGGGACACAGGGCGCGATGAACCCCATGGGAGCCTTGGGAGAGTCTTGAGGATGACAAGGCGTTTACCCGGGACACTAGGGAGGGTTCTGGGCAGAGGCAGCACTTGTGCAAGGTGTGAAGCGGGCAGCCCCTGCGCACTTCCGGAGTATGAGTGGCCCTCGGAGGTGACGCTGAGCTGAGCCAGGAGGTGATGGGAGATGCTGGCTGGGCTGTGCTCCCCAGCAAAGGGGCCTCCTGCAGCCTTCATCCCTGTGGTGGCCGGGAGCCACTGAGGGGTTTATCCCGGTGCTCAGAGGCAACCTTGGTGTCTTAGAGCAGAGCTTGTCATCTGCAGACTCTCACTCCGCAGGTCTGGCAGGACCCTGCAGTCTGCATTTCTAACAAGCCTCCAGGTGACGCCGAGGCTGCATGTCACAGGGCCACTCTGTGAGAGTGAGGCATAGAAAGACCCATCACAGCCAGTCTGAAGGGAGAAGACAGGCCACAGCAGAATGGACAAGGAGCTAGCTTCAGGGCTGTCTGGCACAGGGCAGACCAGTCCAGGTGAGGGACAGATGTTGTTTTACCTCCTCTCGTTCTCCCCAGAGACCCCGGAGCAGGGATGTCATCTTCCTCCTTCCTGCTTGTTCCTTCGTACACTCACTTACTTATTCTTTCCTTTGCTCAAAGGAAACACAAGAAAGAAAATATATTGTTAATGACTCATATGTCCAATTTGGATAAATGCACACAGGGAAGAACAGAACCAGGCCCACAGTCCTCCTCCTCTAGGAGGCCCGTCGTGACTCTCCAGCCCATGGTGAGCCTCCTTCTTCTGGCCCCGATGACATTTAGTGTACATGGCCCAGACTTTGCTCTGGATCAAGTGTTTCCCACCAAAATCCTGATGTCTCTGTGAACAGCCCATTTTCTTCTTTTCTTTCACAGGGCTTAACTCAGGGCTGGGTCCAAAGGAGAGCTTCACGGTGACCATGTGATTTGAGAAACAGGGATCAGACCTGTCCAGTACACTGGGCCCCCCACTAGATGAGTGGGAGACCCTGGACCGGAGCGGACAGGTGACACCCCATGCGATGAGGGCAGAGCCTCGGGCACCATCTCTCAGCCCAGGTTCTCCCAGGGAGGTTGATGGTGCCCAGGAGGAGGTGAGCGGTCCAAGGTCTGTGGTCCAGCCCTAGCTGTGTGGCATAGAGGAGGCGATTTCACATCTCTGTTTCTTTAAACCAAACCATAAAGCCTACATTCCCAGGGAGGAGTCTCTGGAAGAGTTAATGAGGCCACCACGCTTTGCAGGAGACCATTCTGACTGCTTAACGATGCACAACTCAATAATAAAGGGAGAGTCTACCAGACCCAATATAATCTGAAATTAAAGAAAAATGGAATGTATTAAAAATGTATTGCAGCGTTAATAGAAGATGTCAGCTTGACAGCCCGAACCCCACCCGTTATCCGCAGACCGGGAGGAGCGTGCTCTGGGCTGTCAGCTGTCCCCGGCCTTCTCCTGCGTGGCCCAGTGGGCTCGAAATGGCAGGAGGATGGGCATACAAGGGCTGGGGCTGAGGCCATTTCAGAAATGACTGGTCTTGGCCCCGTCACCTCCTTCCCAGCCAGGCGTTGGTGGGGACTGCTCCCGGGGCTCCCCCTTCTTGGGGAGCTGTCAGTCATCACTCTCAGATGCACAGTCCCCCTGCAAGTGGCCCCCTGGCTTGCCTGGAAGGGTCTCCTTCCCGCTCTGCTCTGCTCTCCGGCGCCTCGTATGTGCCCACAATGCCCCATCTCGGTAGCCACGGTCTCTCCCTGCTGCTTTCAGACTCATTTCCAGGCAACCCAGACTTATTTCTTACAGAATTTCCATTGACCCTGTTTGAATTTCCTAGAAGGAAAGTCAGAGTTTACAGGAGAGGAGATAGAACCTGGATAAGCCCTTCCGAGTCCTGAGGCCAGGCTGCCTTGAACAGCTGTGTGGGTGCTGCACATGGGCCACCCACAAAGACACATAGGCTGTGCTGTCCCGGGAGGCCCCAGACCAGTGGGAGGTGTGGGATCCTGGAGACGTGGCCACTTCTCGGGCTCCACTCCGTCTCCTTCCTGGAACACCCGTCCTTAGCCCAGCCTTACTGGAGGATGAACCCCTCATTCTGCCTGTGTGGTGTAGGCTCCCCTGACACCAGAGAAGCATGTGACACTGGCCTCACCCTTCCTAGGCTTGCTTCCCCAGCCCCCAGGACTGCTCAGGGACAAGTTGTGGCCCAAAGCTAGAGAATGAAGTCACTGTGGCTGGAGGCAGAGCTGAGAGGTGAAACTGAATCCTGAATCCAGCAGCGAGGCCCACCCAAGGCCTTTCTGTTGTGCAGTCATAGAATCACATGCACATACACACACATGCACATACACATACACACACATGCATACACATACACACATGCATGCACCCACACATGCACGCACATGCATGTGAACATACACATGCACACACACATACATACAAACACTGTTCTTTTCTTCTCTGAAGCCAGTTTGCATTATTCACCCTCCCCCTGTGCACCTCGTCCCTACAACAGCAAGCCCCTTAACTTCCTGGACAGACCCAGCTCAGGGGTGCTGGGTGGACCCCACAGGAGAAAAGAGATGTGTGGTGGGAGGGAGGGTTCCACATGAGACACCTGGTGCTCAGGTGGAGGTGAGTGAACTGAGGGCTGAAAGGGAAGAATGAGAGGGCTCTGGGGAGTGGCCACCTGTATAGCATGGGCCAGCATGGGTGGCGGGATGGTGACTTAGAGCGGGGCAGCTCTGGGGGAGAGCAAAGCATCCCACACGGAGTCAGGCCAAATCCTGCCTGTGATCCCTGGGTGGGTTGTAAGTGTCCACAAATTCGCTGATACTCCACCCTTCAAAGGGTGGACCCTATGTCCCCTCCCCTTAAGCATGGGATGGATTGAATCACTTATTTCTAACCAACCTGCTAAATCAGAAGCCAGGGTTTGCCATGTTAGAGTCTAGGACATGAGGCACCACAGTCTGCTCCTCTCTCTCGCTCTGATGATGCACGCTGGGGACAGCAGCCGTGTGTGAGGACACTCAGGCAGCTCTTTGGGGAGGCCACGTGGTGAGAGACTGAGGCTCCTGCCAGCAGCCGTGTGAATGGGCCACCCTGGAAGTGGTTCAAGCCCCAGTCAAGCCTTCAGATGACATGACCCTGGTTGATACCTTGACTGTAACCTCATGAGGGACCTTTAGCGGGGGTCACCTGGCTAAGCCACTTCTGAATTCCCGATCTCAGAAACTACATGAGACCAGAACTGCTCGCTGCTTTAGAGCCCAAAGGCCGGGAGAAAACGAATGCAGACCCTGAGCAGCCGTTCCACCCTCTGCCAGTTGTCTGTCTGCCGAGTGTGTGGCTCGGGTGTGTCTGTAAAGGGGAAACACACTGCCTCTGCAGCGCTGTCGGAGGACCTAGGAGAAGAGAAGCCATGCAGGGCCCTGGGCACGGTCCCTGCCTGAGGCTCGGCACAGTGAGCATCAGTGTCCCCTGGCTGCTGTTACGTTGTGAGCGCAGAAGCTGCAAAGTGGCGTGTGCTCAGGTCGGCAGGCAGAAGGACACACAGGCCAAAGCCAGGGCAGCTGCTCTGTGAGCCCAATGCCAGGACACATGCGTCTCTGGGTGGCCGGCAGTGTCATGGTGGCCCGGGCCAGCCAGCTAAGTGGCCTTAGGCAAATCACTGCAGCTCGCAGAGCCTCGCTGTCCTCTTGCTTCAAGGGGACCCAACACAGGTGAGCGCTGGGGCTCTCATGAGGATGAAATGGGGTTGGGCACGTCCTCGCCACGGCACCCAGCAAGGAGGGGGCGGCCGTCCTGGGGGGATGCTTGGGTGCCACAGAGAGGGCCGGGACAGAGAGCATGGGGCAAGGGGTGGGGCTTCCAGTGGCCATGTCTGGAGCTGATGCGACCCTCAGGGAGGTGGGCAGAGGGGCAGTGGGCTGCAGGGCCGGGCTGCTCAACTGGCAGAAACAGCTCTTCCCCTTGGAGGGACAGGCACTGCCTTCCTTTCCCGAACCAAGACGTCCTTTTCCTGCTTTCACTTCTGGCCAATTAGTGTATCTCAGGCTGGTAAAAACCAGAAGCAAAACAGAAAACAATTGAGAAAGAGCAGAGAAGTCTCCAGGCGGCAGCTCCGGAGTGAGCAGGCGTTTTGCCAGACATGGTTCCTCTGTTCTCTCCTGGGCTTGTCACCTCTCTCTTCCTCCCTTGGGCCTGTAGTCACAGTGACCATGTGGCTCTTTCTGAACAGGGACTTCTCAGCAGCCCTGGGAGAGGACAGAACAAGGCCGGATGCTGTGACCCCCTGTTCATTCTGTTGTGAGCCCCTGGGAGGATCCAGGCACCGTGCTAGGCTCAGGGGACCCAGGTGGGGCCAAGACCAAGCCCAGAGGGCAGAAGAGGCTCACCTGGCCACATGGCAGGGAATGGGGCAGGGACCTTCTGGCTTTGTGCCCTTCCCCCCTTTGTTGGCCGGCAGACTCTATGTCTGAGACCGTCCCAGGGGATGGGCAGAAGAAGAGTGGGCGCCCACGTCCTGCCGTGTGCCGGGAGCCACCTCCCCTGCCTGGGCTTCGGTTGCTATGCTCATTAAATGGGGATAATCGAAAGGCTTGAGAAATGACATATCAAAGTTTAGGAAGAGTCTCACTCGAAGGAAGCGTTTGAAACTTGCCAACTGTTTGGCTCCGTTCCTCCCCCATCCCCCAGCTGTGCTGCAGGGTTAGAGATGGGCAGGAAGCTGCCTCCTCCCTGGGGAGGAGGAGGGGAGGCAGCAGCACCTGGTCCCTCAGGTTGCAGAGGGCTCTCCCCACACCCAGGAGGGCCCTAGGGCTCTCCCCAGGAACGAGCTCTGGAGGCTGGAGCCGAGTTTGTGAGGGACACAGACCAGACTCCCGGCCACAGGCACATGGCCAGCGAGGGCTCCCACGCCCTGCCCTCCTGCATTTCCACCCTGTGCCTGCACCATGCGTCCTCTCCACCCCACACCCTTGCTAACCCGGCCCTGCTCCAGGCCGTGGGCTGCCCGCCATGCAGCCAGCAAGTGGGGTGACGGCCTGGGCTCCAGTCCTGACTCTGCTCCTTCCCAGCAGCATCTCACAGCCTCACCAGGGTCATTCTCCTCATTTGCAAACAGGTCCGAGGCAGCCACCACCCTGCTGTGGTCCCCAGCTACACCGTGTGCCAGAGCAGAGCGGCTGTCCCATCTGTGGGCACAGAGGACCATCGCGGCCATCCGCCAAGCTCAACCTGCACCCTGCAGCCCAGCCCAAGGGCTGCTGAGCCCCGGTATTGGGAGACCGGAGCTTCTCCTAGCCAGGCGCAGACGGCCTCAGTCCCACCAGGTCACCACCGGCACCTCAGTTTCCCCAGCTGTCAATGGAAGGGTCTGAGGCTCAAGCTGTATCAGCCAAGTCGAGAAGTCTTGCCCAGAGCTGCAGCCTGTTCACCCCTGCCTGCCTCCCTTCTGCCTCCGCCCGGCTGTGCTGTGAAAATGCTCAAGACACGCAGTGTCCCTGCTCAATGACAGCTGTGTCATTTCCTCCCCGGTGCAGAGGAAAAGGAGAGGTGCCTGGGGGCTCCCGTGCTGTGCATTTGAAGAAGGGGGCTCTGCCTGCAAGGAGAGACTTCACAGCGCCCTGGGTCAGGAGCAGCTTCCCAGGCCTCTGGTTTCTCTTGGTGAAACACTCCATGACATTCCTCTTGTCACCAAGGCAGGACCCCACAGGGGCCTGATGGGGTCTGATTCCCCACTCAGCCATGTGGCTTATCAAGGACTACACCTGCGCAACCCCGGCACCAACTGCGGCCCTTCACCACCGGGGTGGAGGGGCCAGGACCGCTGGACACACGCCCCAGCTTCTGATGGCAAAGGTGAGCATCATCCAGGCAGGGCAGGGAGGTTTCCTCATTTCCTTGCTCAACGCTCTGCGTCCTGGGCCAGTCTCTAGTGTTCTCGGGGTTCGCACACCGCCCTTTCAGTCCAGAGCTCTGCCTTTCAAGAGGAAGATCAAGGGGCAGGAATGCTAATCCATCCCCTCTGTGTGCTGAGGTCGTGCTTGCTGTGCAGGAGATAGAGGGGGTGATGGAAGTTTTCAGGCCGTCGGAGTTTGGAGCACTGCAGGGAAGGAGGTGGTGTGGGCTGAAACTGGTCCCAAAAGGCATCCACATTGAATCCCTGCCCCCATGAATGTCGCCTAACTTGGAAAAAGGGTCTGTGTGGATGTGATCAAGAATCTCGAGGCCAGGGGCAAGGGGGTCATCCTTGATCATCTGGGTGGGCCTAAATCCAGCAACAATTGTCCTCACAAGAAGGAGGCAGAGGAGCTTATGCAAACAGAAGAGGAGGCCACGTGACCCTGAGACAGAGACGGGAGTGACGTGGACACGAGCCAAGGAATGCCAGAGCTCTGAAGCTGGAGGAGGCAGGAAGGATTCTCTGCTAGGACACACAGAGGGAGCACGGCCT
>VBSM01001124.1:77079172-77092467 GCA_008086735.1 Cheirogaleus medius | reverse complement strand
CCTGGCGCCCCCCACAGACACCCCTCAGTGCCTCGTATTCCCCTGGGCAATGGCTGGTCCAATGCCCACCAGCTCCACCAGGCCCAGACCCTGCAGGACGGGGACTCTCCAATTTTTGCCCATCACTTTGTTTCTGGTGTTCAGCATGGTTCTGAGCACCCTTGGGAGCTCTCCGTGTTTCCTGCATGAATGACAGGTGAGTAGAGTGAGTGACTATCACTGCAGCACTCGTTGCTGAACACACGTTGTGTACACGGTCGGCTATTTCTTCATGATAAACTCCTCAGAGGCATCGTGGGATAAACAGTAGGCACATTTTCAGGAGTGTTGTCACCTATTGTTCCATCCCCTTCAGAATAGCTGATGCCATTTCCACCCCCTCCACAGGGTGGACCGGTCACCTACGCACTTACCGTCGTGTGTTTATATTTGCAAATGGTTGGATGGAAATCTATATGTTCAAATGTATAGTTATGCCATTATTAATGAATTTACACATATTTTTCATTTGTGCTCTGACCAGTCAAACAACTTCTTTTCTGACTTTCTGGTTCATGTTCTATGACTGTATTTTTATTGCTTATTTGTGATACTATTTTTGTGTTGTTAGCTCATTGACCCTTTGTCTAAACATATGTTGTGAAATGTTTCCCTAGTTTCTTGTTTGCTTTTAATTGTGTTTAAACTATCATTTGAGTAATGAAGTTTGAATTTTAATGTAGTCACAGGCACAGGTACTTTGTGATTTTCCATGAGTTTGGTGTTCTGGTTGGACGTGAGCCTGCGCGGAGGGGACACTCCCAGGGTGGGCAGGACCACGCTGGCCGAATGGACAAACAACAGCAAGGGCGCTGAGCTCCTTCTGGTCTGGCCAAGCTTGGGGATTCTGCGTTTAATATCTGTCTTTATAATGTTTCCCCAATAGCACAAACACTTTCCCTTCTAATTTTAGTTCAGTTGTTTTTTTCCCCTTTGGAAAAGCCTCGAGGCAGACATTTTCAATTCATTAAACCTCCTACATATGTTTCAAATTCCAGCTTCGAAATAAAATCCCAAAGACAACACAAGAGATCAGAACACACATTTATTAGAATGCATTTCCTGCCCACCTGTCCTCCAACTTCCCGAGATCTTTAATTCCTCTAACCCCGGAGATGCCTGGGATCCACTCATTCTCCAAGCCACACGTGTGCATTAGCTTGCCGGGGCCACCATAACTAAGTGCCACAGACTGCGTGGCTTAAACCAGTGGTCCCCAACCTTTTTGGCACCAGGACCAGACCAGTTTCATGGAAGACAATTTTTCCACAGACAGGAGTGTCGGGGGAATGGTTTCAGGATGATTCAAGCACATTACATTTACTGTGCAAACCTCTCTGCTAAGGATAATCTGTGTTTGCAGCCGCTCCCCAGTGCTAGCATCACCGCCTCAGCTCCACCTCAGTTTATCAGGCATTAGATTCTCATAAGGAGCCAACCTAGATCCCTGCATGCGCAGTTTACGTTAGGGTTCGTGCTCCTATGAGAATCTAATGCATCGCTGATCTGACAGGAGGCGGAGCTCAGGCGGTGATGCGAGTGATGGAGAGTGGCTGTAAATACAGATGGAGCTTCATTCCTTCACCCGCCGCTCACCTCCTGCTGTGTGGCCTGGTCCCCAACAGGCCACGGACGGGCACCTGTCTGCAGCCTAGGAGTTGGGGATCACAGGCTTGAACAACAGAAATTTATTTTCTCACAATTCTGGAGGCTACACGTCTGCGATCAAGGTGTGTCAGGGTTGGCTCCTCCCCAGGCCTCTCTCCTGGGCATGTAGAAGGCGGCGTCTCCCTGTGTCTTCACATGGTCGTCCCCTCTGTGCACATGTGCCCTGATCTCTTCTTGTAAGGACTTCAGGCAGATCGGGTTAGGGCCCACCCTAACAACCTCATTTCACCTTAATTATTTAAAGGCTCTGTCTCCAAATACAGTCACATTGTGAAGTCCCGGGGATTAGAACTTCCACCTAGGAATTTGGGGGACAGAATTCAGCCCATTGCACCATGCAATCAACATTTTCAACCTATCCCTACAACTTTACTATAAGCATTCCTAGAATTCTTTAATTATATGTAAGTGTAAACCTGAAAAGGTGAAAGTTTTTGTTTTGTTTTAAAACCAATCCTGAATTCTTCGTTTAACTCTCATTCCCTGTCTACACTGCAGGCTCCCGGCCATCTCAGAAGAGTGAGCTTTCCAGCTGGGGCCAAGATTTGCCCTGTGACTTGAGGAAAGTCAGCTTGCTCTTGGGTCCTTGTATTCCACGCCCGGAGAGGGGTCAGGATGCACGGAGGGCAGGCGGTGGCGTGGATGAGACGGGGAGGTGTGGGAAGCCGCCGTCCCGCTCCCGCCAGTTAGAACCTTCTCATTTTCTCCTGTTTTGATTCTAAAATTCATATGAAACTCACTGAAAACAAACAGTGTGGAGGGAAATAAGAAGGAAGGATGGTCCCCCAGACACCCACCAGACACCAAGAGGCAACCAGCGTCCTATGGATGTGCACATCCGCAGGTGTGTGTCACCGACACTGGCCAGGGCCCTCCACGTGCACCTGCTGCTCTTCTTCCTGGGAACACAGCCTCCCTTGTGTGGCACAAAGATGGTTTGCTCGGCCAAACTGCAGTCAGGCTCCTGAACCTTTTCCTGAGCCCATGTGTACACTTCTTTGAAAAACCCAGTTTTAGTGAAGAGCTCTATTGAGTCAGTTTAGCAAGACCCTATACTTAATAGCTAATCCACCTCCACCTCTGATCGGGTCCCCATCCTCCATCACACCCTGGGGGACGTCTGAGCTCCCTGGCCTGTCTTCAGCCAGAGCCCTGTTAGGTCGATTTGGTCAGAATCCCCCCAACTCTTATGTTTTCTCTTGGTCACTTTCCATCCACTGACCCCAACCCTATTCCTGGCTATAAATGCCCACCTGCCCAGGCTGTGTTCAGAGTGCAGCCCAATCTCTAGTCCCCACAGCAAGACAGCATGGCATGGCAGGGGTCCCCATTCCCACTGCAGTGGTCCTGAATGCAGTCTTCCTTGCTGTGCTTTAATAAGTGTCACTGAAGAATTGTTTCTTTAACAATGACAGTGTGACTGCAATGGCCGGGGAGTACAAGTGGGAGTGACGTGTGCCTCTTACAGTTCTGACCCGTCACATGTCCTGTGAGAGGTGTCACCCTCTGTTACCTGCCCTCTGGCTGAATGGGGAGGACTCTGAGACGCTAGAGCAGAGAGGGGACATAGACAGGAGGAGCCGGGGGCTGCCGTGTGGGGTACGTCACCCTCTGAACAGCTACGTGAACTGTTCATGTCAACGAGAAATCAATTTAATGAGAGTTGGTTGTTTTTGTGACAGCAGTTAACCCACTCTGGCCACTACACTAGATGGCATTTCGTAGCACATTCTGTTCTGCATTCCTTTTCTGCATTCAATAACACACATTCATATCTGTCTACATTGGCAAATACAGCTTGCACTATTTATAGAAGATAATGGCTTCAAAACATGTGTCACAACTGCAAGTAACAGAAGATCCATCTCACAGTGGCGAAAACATGGGTTTTATCTCTTATGTCAAGAGATAGAATCATTCCAGGGTTAATTAAGTTAATGATTCAGACATTGACTGAGGACAAAAGTTTTCTCATCTTTCCAAACTGCCATCCTCAGATTGTGGGCTTTTGTCCTGGCTTTGTTCCTCATGCCTGCAAGAGATCTGAGCTTCATATTTTTACACAGTAACATCAGGTTTGGTGGCGCCTATTTTTAAAAGATAATATATCATATCTAAGGTACAGTGACGATGCATCACAACCAAGTTGCAAAGATGATTTAGCGAGAGAAACCTAATATTCATCAACAGGAGAAAACGTGAATAAACTCTGGTATGTTCAGGTGCTGGGATATTGTTCTTTAATGACGTGAGTGAGCCACTGCTGCACACAACGCCGTGAATGAATCTTATAACCACCATATTGAATAAAGAAGCAAATCTCAGAGGAATCCTCATCCTCTGACATTGCATGTTCTCATTTCTATAAAGCTCAAAACCAAGAAGTGCTGCACAGTATTCCCCGTAGGGATCTAAACGCATGTGATGTGACCATGATACGACCATGCCCAGAAAGCTAATGATAAACCCACAGTTCGAGAGAGCAATGGCCCCTGGAGGAGGTCGAGGATGGGGGAAGCTCACCTGTCTGTGCCCCTCACTGCGGGCCACCAGCCTGGACCACACTTCCCAGCCTCCCTTGCAGTTTAGGTGGCCACGTGCCTTGTGAAAGGTTAATGTGTGTGATGTGTCCCACTTCCAGGTATGGCCCTAACAAACCTGCTCGTCATCTTCTGTGTTCTTTCTCTACTCTGCCACCTGCTGCACGAGGCCCAGGAAGGACGTGAAGGCCCCAGAACACAGCGTGGCCACGATAGAGGAGCAGCCTGGGCTTGAAGAACCCTGTCCCCCCCTCCCGCTGCCCGGGACAGCCCTGTGAGCACAGAGCAAACCGTCTGGTGCTCAGCTGCTGGGATCCCGGGGGGATTGTTTTGGCCGTTAGCCAGCTTTGACTAACAGAAATGTTCTAGCTGTTAAGTCGAGAGATAAGTTCATGAGTTCTACTTTTATTATTATGAACTATCATTTAAATAGAACTTTTGAATTAATCCTAAACAGTCGGCCCTCCATATCTGTGGGTTCTGCATCCTCGGGTTCAGCCAACAGGGGATACAAAATACTTGAAAAATAAAATAACAATATGACAACAAAACTAATATGAATGAAAAAGTACAGTGTAACAACTATTATATTTAAATTACATTTACATTGTATTGGGTGGTACACATCATATTAGGCATTATAATCCAGAGATGATTTATAGTGTACGAGAGGATGTACATAGGTTATACGCAAACACTACACTTATATCAGGGATTTGAGCATCAATCTTGCCCCACAGATTTTGGCATCTGTGGGGTCCTGGGACCAATGCCTCTGGATACTGAGGGACCACTGGAGTGTCATTAAAATGCCTTAAAACATTAGCCTGTCCTCTCCTGAAACTTTCTCACCCCCAGTACTCCTGGAGGAAATCTCTCCTGAAAGTTTATGTTTTTATTTCCTCTGTTACAATTTCTTACTGGCTAATTTTAGGCAATATCTACTGCCTTTATTAAAATTAATAAATAGTTTGTTATATAATTAATCCAATAAAGACAAGAGGATTAACTTCACCCCACTATTTGCCTCTTTTTTTCTCTGCCCGCTCCTGATACTCGGTGTTCACGTCAGCCCAGGGCTTTTCCTCGCCGCGTCTCTAACTGTAAGCCTCACACTCGAACCTCCTTCTTTCCTGTCCTGTCCACTTTCAACAGTTTCTCCTGACTCCTCGCGTATTACAGAAAATAGTTCTCCCCTCTTCTCTTTACTTTTCTTCCTGTTCCACATCTCATATTTATAGCTCCATTTTACTTTTGCCTTGTAAAGGTCATTAACATTTGCATTCCATTTTGCCACCAAAACCAAGATTGCTATGCTTTGTTTGTTGGTTGCCTTTAAGAGTTGAAAACCAGAAACCAGCAAGTATGCCGTTAGGACATGTACGTGCTGAAATGGAGGAAGACGAGGGCTGTGTCTTCAGGAGGATGCTGAGATAGCCTTTCTTCTCCATGAGCACAAGTTCATTACTCTCGAGCCAGTTGACAGAAAGTCCAAGTCCTCAAGGACGTGTTTCTCTTGCTCCATCACATACTGGTTTGCCTTTTTCCAGCACACTTCACTTATGTTCGTTTTGTGTGGTTTTCATGGGTTCGTAATCGCCTTTCTTTCGTCTTGCACCCCTTGTCTTTCTGATAGCCTGAGTTCTTCCTGCGCACCCTTGGTCACAACCTGCATTACCTCTGGTCCTCTCTCCCCAGGAGCCCCCAGCCAGCTGCTCCAGTAGCAGTGGGCCGCTGACCCTCCGGTTCTGGCAGATTCCATGTCCTCTTTTGTTTCTTTGGTTTTTAATTACTCCCTCATTTTCCTGGAGCATATCCTCAAGTCACCTCTTAAGAGAAGCCAAATGAAAGATTGACCTTGAATGTCTGAAAATGTCTTTATTATCTGCATTTGATCACTAGTTTGGCTATGAATAGAATCCCATCGGAATGTTAGCGGCACAGGTCCTTTATTTTTCTTTTTAGCAAGTGCTAATAAAAAGGAAAATGCCAGTTTATATTTCATTTTTTTATAGATGACTTGTTTCCCCTTTCTCTGAAAGTTTTTAGAATTGTTATTGTTGTTTTTAATCTTAGGCATTATGCAATTTTATGATAATTTGCCTTACTGTGAATCTTTTTTTATTTTTCCTGCTTGGTACTTGTAGGAGGCCCTTTCAGTTTTAAGGTTTGTGTTTTTATTTGGTGCTCAGAAATTCTCTTGTTATTTATTTGATCATCCCTCCCCTCCATTTCCTGGGCTTTGTTTCCAGATGTGGCCTCCTGGTGACTGCTTCTGTGTGCCTTATCTATTGCTTGTCAGTCCAATCTCTTTGTCTTTTTGCTGGATGCACAGGAGATTTACTAAAGTCTATTTTCTCATCCTCCTGGTGTTTTTATAGAGGGTGCAAACATCTTTCAGAATCTAAGTGCTTATTTTGGTTATCTGTGTTCCCTGCTGCTTTTTATTTTATGGATATTGTCCACGGAAAAAACCCAAACTCTGTAAAATAATTTAAAGAGGTTTATTCTGAGCAGAATATGTGTGACCGCTGCTTGGGGAACAGAGTCCTAAGAGGTCTTGAGAAGATGCATCTGAGGTCACAGTTTGGTTTTACACATTGGTGGAGACAGGAATTGCAGGTAAAACCATAAATCAGTACATGGAAGGTTTACACTCGTTCAACCCTAAAAGGTGGGACATCTCAAAGCAGGGCTTACGGGTCATGGGTGGGTTTGGGGATTCTGTGGTTGGCAACTGGCTGGAAGAGTGAGGTTTTGTCTAAAGACCGGAAGTCAGCAAAAGGGGATGCCCGAATTAAGAGAAGGGGGTCTGCCGTGTCCTGTGACGCTACACCAGTCAGGTTGGAAAGTGAGCCACATTATTCCGGGTTAATAAAAACTCATTTAATGAGATTGCATCGTTTGTAAGGTGTGACTCACCAGGCCTCTTAGAAAGGAATTAGGGCAAGAGAGACAAAAGGTCAGAGTTCAGTCCTCAATATCACATCCTCTCAACTAGCTCTGTGTGAGTTAATTGGGATATTTTTAGAATACTTTTCACTCGATTTGCTCTGTTTCCCCTGGTCTCAGCTTTTTCCGGTGTACTCGTCCTCACTTTTCTCGTTGGTGCTGCTGGTCTCACGTGCCTGGACGGCCTGGTGTTTGTCCTGTCACAGACGAAGACACTGGCAGGTGCTGTGCTGTCCTTGGTTAGCAGGACATGCTTCCTGGCTCAGCCTCTGCTCCATGGTTCTGGCTTTGGGCTTTGCGTGGGGAGAGAAACGTGGCTGCCGCAAGATCCTCCTTACAGTGAGGGGCTCGGACGCCCAGAGTGAGAATGGAAGGGTGACACTCTGGGGTCTGACCAGGGGTGGGACGGGAAGGTTGCCAGGGACTATAGGCATTCAACCACCCTGAGCAATGGACCTGCGCTGCAGCCTTTGTTTAGAGGTTCTGGCCACACAGCTGGAAACCGGCCCCGGCAGACCCTGGCAGCCTCGAGGGCAGCTCCTCATCACCACCCCAGAATAAGCTGGCAACCTTTACCACGACAGGCAACCCATGAGCGAGCATGACCAACTTGCCACACATCTGGGAGGGAAACTACGCCCCTGCATAGGGATGATGATGACGATCTTCCTCCTTCTCTGCCAGCCCTGGCCATTCCCCTCGGGGAGAGTATTCCAGTGCACTCCTCACTTTCTGCAAGTGATTAAAACTCCTACTGATCAAGACCTGTGTCCTCGTGGAGAGTCGTTTGTTACTCACCAGGGGAACAGGCCCTGATCTTTCGTGTGACACAGCCCGGCCCTGGCTTTCCTGGAGGAGCAGACACCACAGCGTCCGTGACAAGCTGCCAGGACCGTGGCCCCACGTGGGCGCCTCTCCCTGCATTCTGATGCCATGGGTTGAGGAGGCTGGGGACTGCAGCTGGGTTGTCTCAGGCACAGCTCCGCAAAGACCCCCACGTTCAGCCCGGCCGCTCGCCCTGCCCCGCCCACGCCCTCTGCCTCCCCAGCATCCTAGAGGCCGGAGCCTCAGCTGCGGCCCGAGTCCAGGCTCTGAACTACAGCTTCCTCCTGTTTTATAGGTCAGCTCACCCACACCCTCTGCTTTCTGCCTTCTGGAAATTTATTAGAATCTCTTAGTCATCGTTGTGAGGATTAAAATGCAATTATGTATGCAAAGCACATCTTACAGTACCTGGCACATAAGGAGTCCGGGATGAATGTTAGCAATTATTATCACAGGCTGTTAAGTGGTTTCCCAAGACGGGAAGACCTTTTCCTTAAGGAGGCCGTGGTTGGAAAGCCCACGACGCAATACCCACAATAACAACAGTCTCCCTGGCTCGGGAACATCCTCACAGGGTGCCCAGGCGTGTTGGCTCTGTCCTCCCCGTGCAGCCCTGGCCTCCCCCATCCCTGCTGGGCCCAGACCTGACCTTATTCCCAGGGTCAGAGGGAGAGCACTGCTGCCCGCCATAGGCGTTCCTGGAAGAAATAGGTGACTTCAGTTTAGGAGGCTGTGGACGGACTCCTGAGGGTGATGAAATGGAGGAAAGATGAGCCTCAGACAGACAAGGCTTGTGGGCAAGAGGTCCTCACCCGAGGGTGACTTCTGGTTGTCCCAGTGGCTGGGGGCACTGCCAGCAGTCCAGGGCGGTAGGCTCTGAGGTGGCTCCCGCACACTCTACGTCACGGCACCGGTGCCTTCGTGTGCTGAGCTCCACTTGGGTGTGGGCAGAAGCAATGACTTGCTTCTAACTGTGCAGTCTAGTGGAAGTGGAGGCGTCACTCCTGGGCTGATGCTACCTCCTGTAGGGCTCCCCCCGCCAGCCCCTGCGACCCGAGGGAGGCAGCAGCCAGGTGAGGAAAGCCCAAGTGGCAAGGGGCTGTGAGCATCTTCTAGAACTGCAGGTGACCTTTAGGAACAGGGCCAGCCCCCAGACAGCGCTCAGTGAGAAGCCGGGACCATACGACTGTAAGGGAACGAGTCCCGCCAACGTCCCAAGCTGGCCTGGAAGTGGCTCATCCCCGCCCTGCATCGGATGAGAACCCACTCAGCCAGGCCACACCTGGGCTCCTCCCTGACCCTGACACTGCGTGACAGTACCCACGTGTAGTTTTAGCTGTCGAATGTGTGGCAATTTGTCACACAGTGCCGGACAAGCAACACACCTAGTGTCCTGCAGCATGCCGGACACTCCCTGGCGCCGGAGGACTGCGCCACCCGGAATGCCAGCAGCGCCATGGGAGACCCTCACCCTGAAGCACAGCTTGCGAGTCAGGGTGTAGCGACGCAGGCGCCAGCCAGGCAGGAGCCACTGCCACCACCGGACTCAGCAGCCCCCTGGTGGCTCGCGGGAAGGCAGCTGGCAAGGCCAGGCGGAGGCTGAGTGAGCGAGAGCGGCGCCCACGCACTGGGCGCTTCGGAGCAGCTCCCTCTGCCCTGCTCAGCTTCAAGTCATTACTGGGGGACCGTGCTCCCAAGAGGACCCCGCTTTCCACCCAGGTGCAAAGGGCCCACGGGCCGTGCGAGCTGATCCTGCTGAGCTCGGAGATAAGCGGTTTCATTCCACTCGCGCAATCTCACGCCCTTGCAGCAGGCTCGGGCTCCACTGATCACTCAGCCTGGCCTGGCTGGAAAATCCGCAAAGCTGACATTTATGGAGGCGCTGGCTATGTGCTCGGCTCTGAAAACTCCATGTATTATGCACCTGTCTAAATTTCACAACAACCTTATGAAGTGGGAACTCTCAGCAGCTGCATTTACGGATTGGGAGACAAAGCATGGAAAATGTAATAGCTTGCTCAAGGTCACGTAGCTAGAAACAGTGGTGCCAGGGCTGCAACCTGGGCCTTAGAGTCTGGGGGTGCAACCACTGCACCGCACGGCCTCTCCCAGGCTGGGGGGCGCCCAGACCTGGTCCACACTGGCCGTGAGACTGTGAGCAAGTTCCTGACCACCATAAACCTGTCTCCTTGTCTGAAAAATGGGTGCGGTACCAACAACACCTACCCCACTTGGTCATTACGGGGATGAACGTGGCAGCCAGCAGGTGTGCAGTAAACGTGAAGCCTGCCCCTGGCACCCCGGGTGGGGGACGGAGCTGGATGGAGCCCGTGTGCTCCAGAAAGCAAGTTCCCAGCCACGGGGATGGCAGACGACTGACTCCTCCAAGGGAAAACCTTAGGCACAGCAGCGCAAGTGGAGGACAAGCCACGCAGGCCTGGCTCTGACACACCTGGCTCTGTGACCTTGAGAAAGTCACCCAGTCTCTGACCTCCACTGACTCCTTCCTAAAACGGCAACACTGCAATCCACCACCCGTGCTGCCAGGGTCACCCATCAAGGCAGTGTTTCTGGGGCACTTAGAGCATGCCTGGCCTGTAGTGAAGGTCGTTCTCGGGGCAGCTCCAGCTCGCTCTGTGTCCCGGGAGCGAGAGGGGCCCTCGTGACCCTGAGTGACCCTGGCGCTGCCTTCTGTTTCTCTAAAGTGGGGTTGTCTGGGCAACTCGTACTGCCAGATTTGTCTGTGTCCTTATTATTTTCAGGCCATTTCTACAGTTTGCCAGGAAAAGAAATAATTGAGCCATTGTCTTCTCACCCCTGTGCCCTCTGCCGAGGAGCTTAGCACACGGGGAGGCGGGGTGGGGAGGAAGGGAGCCGCACTCGTGCACCCTACTGTGTGCTGGGACGCCCGCCACCCTCAGACATTCAACAATAACTTTGTGTTTGGTCCTCGCTGCAACACACTGATGTGTGTAAAATCAGCTGTGTTTTGCAGAAGAAGAAATTGAAGTTCGATGAACTCAAGGAGTTTGCCCAAGGTCACACAGACTGAGGACTGTCTCCTTATAGATGCGTATTCAAGGATCCATAAATCAGGAAGAAGATGATAAGTATCAAAGCTATTTAAATGAGACAAGTCACTTGGCCTTCTGAGTCTTTTATCTTTACTGGCTAAATGCCTGGAGTAAAACCTGCTTGGGGGGGGGTTGTGAATATTCGATGATCCATCTAAAATGAATGTCCTTAGCATGCTTAGGGCCACATAGTAGTAACTTAGTGTTTGTGAATCAAAACCTCGGTGAAGGCTAATTTAAAAAATTTTTTGAGGATATTAAGGGGGAATATGATAATTTTAACTGAGGAGCAGGAATCAGGAATTTATAGAGCAGAAAACTTCTGAAATATGCCTTATGTGAGGAGGAGGTTGGGGCAGGCTCTGCAGGCAGGAAAGCACAATGTGTTTTCCAGAATAAGAGATTCTCTGAGCTGCAGTGTGGAGAGGGAGGGGTGCAGGCAAGAGGCCCCCCAAATGCCCTGCTACGGGGAAGTCCACAGGCAACGAGAACTAAAAAGGAATTTTGAGCCCAGGTGGGGATGGGCCACTTTCCGGCTGGCTTCGCACACCTGCACTGGGAGACTATCATTTCCAGGGGCCAATGCTTGCAGTTCGAGGTGATCAGGAGGTTTTCCAGTGGCCATCAATGGCGTAGGAGGCTTCGTTTTGAACCACACCCTTGCAGCGGGCAGCCTCCTCAGGCACCAGGACACAATCCCACGGATCCACAGAGCGTGACTGGTGTGGGTGTGAGATCTGGAAACCCTCACACCCAAGTCAGACCAGCATGGACTAGTCCATCCAGTGGAGACTCCCCTCACTAACTATGGCCCTGAACCTGACAGACATTCAGGTCGTCACGGGGCCAAACGAAAGATCAGTGATGAAGAACCAAACTCCCCTTTTCACTTGCAGTCTTGAGGAGTAACAGGTGTGGAGCTTCCCTCCTGTCGTTGAGAAAATAAACTAGAAGTCAGTGCAAATAAATGAAACAGCCCTTTGTAGACGCTGAACACTGGGCAGTGAGGAACTGTGACCCTAGAGGGAAGGAAATAGACAAAGGAAGACACGCACATCACTGGGGACTCCTTCTTGCCTCTGCCCAGGCCGCGATGCAGGCAGGGGCCCAACAGAGCTCAGGAACTGTGAAGCTGAGTGCACGACATCAGAGTTCAGCAAGGCCAAGGCAGCTAGAGTTTGGAGGGCTCAGTTACAGAGAGGAGCAAACTATGCAGAGGAAAAGTTCTAGAAATTACATGCAGCACCCTAGAGTTCGCTACGTGTGGGGGGCAGGGAGGTGCAAGTTAAATAAAGCCCAGAGCTCGCACAGACCTCGGGTTCCCTCCAGCCGCAATGGAGATCCCTTGTTGACTACACGAGGGGTTTAGAACAGTGCCCTGAGGATCTATCTGGTCCTTAGAAGTGGGACTGAACTAACTCTTGATTAAAGGCTAATTTTGACCCCCAAAAGTCAAAAAACAAGAACTAAAAGGATCAAAATAATCCATAGGTAACATAACTGGCTGCCAGAAAAAGTCCAAAACTCTTTAAAGGAAAACAGCAAAATCCAGCATTCAAGAACATAAAATTCACAGTGTCTTCCCTCAATTTCTTAAATAACTGTTCAAAGAAGCAGAAATTTTTGATCTATCTCCAGAAGAAAAATCAGTTCAATGAAATAGGCCTGGAAACAGCAGAGACAATGGAATTATCAGCAAGACATTAAAAGGTATATAAAACATGATTTTTATGCTCAAGGATGTAAAGTAAAAACATGAAAATAATGAGGAAAGGAATGGAAGATATAAAAAACATCAAATGGGATCTCTAGAGATGAGCAATGCCATCAATATCTGAATCAAAATCTCACCAAATAGAAATAACAGCAGACCAGACACTACAGAAAAAAAGACCAGTAAATCTGAAGACACAGCAATATATTCCATCTGAAGTGAAAGAGAGAATGAAATAGGCAGAGCTCCAGTGTCTTGTGGGGTGACATCAAGTGGTCTGACATTTGGGCTCTGCAATTCTAGAACATGGGATATGATGAGGAAGACAGAAAACATATTGGAAGAAATAATGGCAAAAAATTTTTAAATTTTAGTTTTAAAAAATTCTCACAAATCCAAACATCTTATTAATTTCCAGACAGAATAAACACATACCATTGCTACCACTATCATCATCACCACCACCACCACCACCACCATCAC
>VBSM01001124.1:77054898-77079072 GCA_008086735.1 Cheirogaleus medius | reverse complement strand
ACCACCACCACCATCACCACCACCACCATCACCACCAGCATCACCACCATTACCAAGACACAAAATAAAAGAAGAATTCAAAAGTTAGCTAGAGAAAAAGACTTAATATAACAAGGAGCGAAGACAAAAATAATCATAAACTTCCTGTTATAATTTATGCAAGCTAGAAGACAACAGAATGATATGTTTCAAGTGTGAAAAAAAAATCCCTGGCAATCTAGAATTCTATATGCAGTGAAAGTATCCTTCAAAAACAAAGTCAACATAAAACTCTTTAGACAAACAAAAGCTGAGAGAATACATTGCCAGCAGAGCAGCACTGTAAAAATTGCTACAGGAAATCCTTCGGGTAGGAGGAAAATGATACCAGATGGAAACGGGAAAGAAGAGGGATGGAAACTGTAAATATGTGGGTAAATAAAGGTTCTTTTTCCTAATTTTAAAATTTATTTAAAGATAATCCACTATGTAAAGTGACAGTATTAATGCAATATGGGGTCATAACATACGTAGAAGTGAAATATATTAATACTGCAATAGTGACTTAAAGGAGAGGGGAGGAGAAAAGTCTGCAAGGTTTTATACTGAATGCAAACTGGCACGAGGTGACTTGAAGGCAGATTTTGATAAATTTAACACATATATTGTAAACACTAGATCAAGCACAGGGAAAAAAGCAGAAAGGTAGAGCTAATAAGCCCAGAGTGTAAATAAAACAGACTCCTAGAAGATTCCCAGTATAAAAGAAGGCATAAAAAGAGGAAAGAGAAACAAAAAACAGATGGAACAAACATTAAACAAATAGCAACATAATAAACTTAAATCCAACTGTATAGATAATTACATTAAATGTAAAGGATTAAAACATTCCAGTTAATAGAGAAATTGTCAGGTGAGGTTAAAAAAAGCAAGATTTGAGTATCTGCTACTTACAAGAAGCCAACCTTCAATATAAAGACACATATGATTGAAAAATGGAAATATCTGTACCATCTACAGTCTAATTAAAAGAAAGATGGAATGGCTATATTGCTACCAGAAAAGTAGATTTCAGAAAAAAACATTATCGGGGGAAAAGAGGACATATCATAATAATATAAAGAGAGATTTGTCAAGATGGTATAATAACTCTAAATGGGTATGCACCAAATAATAGTTCTTCAATATACAGGGAAAAAATTGATAGAACTTAGAGGAAAGATGAAATAATCACCAATTATATTTAAAAATGTCAACACCTACCCTCAATAATTGATAGAACAAATAGAAAGTTATTACAGATATAGCACACTTAAAGAATGCTACTAACCAACTTGACCCAATTAACACTAACTGAACACTCCACTCAACAAGAATAGCAGACATTCTTTTAAAGCGCACGGGGAATATTTATCAAGACTCACCATATGCTTGGCCATAAAACAAGACTCAACACTTTTTAAAAATTGAAATCATACAGAATATGTTCTCTGGCTACAACAGAATGAAATTAGACATAAAATAATAATCAGATATCTAGAAAAAGCACAAATATTTTAAAATTTAAAATTACACCTTTAAAGGAGAAATCACAATAGAACTTATAAAGTGTTTTGAATTGAATGAAAACTAAAATAACCACATTATAAAATTCGTGGGATACAACTAGATCAGTGTTCAAAGGAAAGTTTATTGCATTGAAAATTTATTTTAGTAAAGAAAAAATATCTCTCATCAATAACCTAAGTTTCTATACTAAGTAACTAGTGGAAAAAGAACAAGATAAATCAGAAAGAAGCAAAGGGAATAATAGAATATAGAAAAAGGCAAATTAAAATCAAAAAGAAAACAGAATGACAAAAAAATCAATGATACAAAAACCTGTTTCTTTGAAAAAATCAATGACACTGAAAAACATCTAGCTATACTATTCACGAAAGAAAGAACAGCTACAAATTATCAACATGAAGAGTATAAGAGGGACAACACTGCAGTCCATCAGTATTAAAAGGATTATGGGATATTATGAATGAATTTATGCCAATAATTTTGACAATCTAGGTGAAATCATTGTTCATTTACTCAAGACAAAAATCACCAAAACTGACACAAGAAAAACTAGAAAATCTGTGTAGTCTTATGTCTATTAAGGAAAATGAATTTGTAACGAAAACTTCATGGAGAAAAAATTTGAGGCCCAGATGACTTTACTTAAGAATTATATTAATACTTAAGGAATAAATAATCCCATGTGAACTCATTCAGAAAATAAAGGAGGAACAAACACTTCTATCTCATTTGATGAGGCCAGCCATCATTACCTGGACATTCCAAGAGAAAGCTAGAGAACAATATTCTTCATGAACACAGGCAAAAATTCTTTAAGAAAATATTAGTCTATCAAATCACAATGCATACAAGAGATAATATACCATGACCAAATGGGATTTACTCCTAGTATCTAAGTTTGAGTTGGTACACAAAGAGGTTAATACATAAAAAATCAATTAATGTAATTTACCATATTATGAGAAGAATATTTTCTTAGTAGATGCAGAAAAAGCTTTCGATAAATTAAGTAGCAATTTATAATAAAAAGCCTCAACAAACTAGAAATTGAAGTAACCTTCTCAACCTGATAAAGGGTAAGTGTAAGAAACCTACAACTAATGTCGTCTCCTAAGATGGGTAATGAATGTCCACTCTTGCCACTTCTATTCAATAATGTACCGGAAGTGTGCGTTAGGATGAGAAGGCAAGAAACAGGAAGGAAAGAAGGCAGATCGGGAAGGAAGAAATAAAACCACCTTTATTTGCAAAGAGATAATTGTGAACAGAAAAAAACCAAAAGAATTCACTAAGCATCTTCTAAAACTGGTTAATGACCTTAGCAAAATCATAGACTACAAGGCCACTATGCAAAAATCAGTGGTATTTCTACATATTAGCAATAATTAGAAATTGAAATACTAAAAAAATGAAAAAAGCAATGTCAATTAAAATAGTATCAAAACCATCACATATGTAGGAATAAATTTAACAAAATATGTTCCAGATATATACATTGAAAATAAGTAAACATTGCTGAGGGAAATTAAAAAAGACCTAAATAAATGGAGAGATATACAATATTTAAGAACTGAAAGACTCAATATTGTTAAGTCAGTGATTATTCCAAAATTGACCTATAGATTCAACACAATCTTAATAAAATTTCCTTTTTTTATAAAAATTGCCAAACTTTCTAAAATTTATATTAAAATTTAGTGAACTTAGGCTACTAAAGACAGTTTTGAAAAAGAAGAATGAAGTGGTGATATCTGTCACCTAATTTGATCAGAACTAAATGAGAGTGTGGTGTAACAATAGATATTTGGACTGAACAACATGGAGAATCTAAAAATAGGACCACACATATATGTTCAATTGATTCATACAAAATGCCAAGGTAATTCAATGGAAAAAAGAATAATCTTCAACAAATGGCACTGGAACAATTGGAGGGGTGTGTGTGTGTGTAGAAAAAACAAACCTTGACCCCAACTTCAGGCCATAAACAAAAATTTACTTCAAATGGATCATAAATCTAAATGTAAAACCCAAAACTATAAAACCTCTGAACAAAATTATAGGATGAAATCTTCACCAACTTGGGACAAGCAAAGATTTCCTAGGTAGGTTCTAAATAAGCCCAAACTATGAAAGGAAAATATTGGCAAATTGTACTTGAATCTGTACAGAAGCTCAGACTTTCTGCACTTTGAAAGACATTGTCAAGAAAATAAAAAGGCAAGACACAGAGTGGGAGAAAATGTTTATGATATACATATTTGGCAAAGGTCTTGCAATCAGGGTATATGAAGCTTCTTAAGCTTAGGAAGATAAGTAGTCCAATCAAAAATGGCCCAAATATTTGAACAGACCCTTTGCAAGAAGAAGAGGAGGAAGATGAAGAGGAAAGTAAGGAAGGAGAAGGGGGAAAAAAAGAAGAAAGAGGAGGAGGAGGAGAGGAAAGAGAGGAAGAAGATGAAGAAGGAGAAATATAAACGGCCAATAAGCACATGAAAAGACGCTGAACATGTCTAAATATCAGGAAAATGCAAATTAAAAGCAAAACGGAAGCCCAGCAGGTTGCATTTAGAGACTCACACTATGAAGTGCTGATGCGGATGTGGAGCAATGGAGACTCTTATATACCATTGGTCAGAATGTAAAATGCTACAACTATCTTGGAAAATATTGGAAATTTCTTAAAAGTTAAACATATATTTATCAAACGATCCAGAAATTTCAATCCTAGATATTTACCAAAGAGAAATGCACACATATGCCCACATAAAAACTCCCACCTCGGTGTTCATAGAATAGCAGCCTTATTCACAATAGCCCCAAACTAAGCACAGCCCGGATGTCCATCAATAGGTGAATGAATAAGCACAAGAAACCAAATGAAATAATACCTAAATTGGACTTCATCAAAATTTTAAACTTTCGTGCTTCAAAGGACATTATCAAATAGTAAAAATAAAAGCAACCCTCAGAATGTGAGAAAATTTTTGCAAATCATGTATCTGATAGGATCTAGTATCCAGAATACATCAATACAAAAACCCTTACAACGCAACAATAAAAAGACCAATAAGCCAATTTAAAAATGGAAAAGAATTTGAATAGACATTTCACCAAAGATGATGTACGAGTGGCCAATAAGCAAATGAAAACATGTCCCATGTCATTAGTCACCAGGGAGTGCAAATCAAAGCCATGAGATGGCCACTTCACGCTCACAAGGATGGTATAACCAAGAAGGCAGACGGTAACAAGTGTCGCATGTGGAGACGTTGGGACCTCATACACTGCTGGCAGAAATGCAAAATGACGCAGGTGCTTTGGAAACAGTTTGGCAGTTCCTCAAAAAGTTAAACCTAGAGCTATTTGATCCAACAATTCCAATCCTACATGTATATTCAAGAGAGTTGGGGAAAAGAAAGTGTTCACATGAAAACTTGTACACAAATGTTCATAGTAGCACCGTTCACTAGAGCCAGAAAGTGGAAAAAACCCGAATCAAATGTCCATCAACTAGTGAATAGATAACAAAGTGTGATAAACCTACACAACAAAATGTTATTCATCTTTATAAAGCAATGAAGTAGGGACACACGCAACAACACGGATGAAGCTTGAAAACTATTTCACTGTGCTAAGTGAAAGTAGCCGGTCACAAAAGCCTGCATATTGCATAATGCCATTTGTATGAAACCTCCAGAATGGGCCAAGTCAGAGACAGAAAGTAGATCAGTGATTGCCAGGCAGTGTGGGAGGGGAACGGAGAATGACTGTTAATGGGTACAGGGTTTTCACTGGGACTGATGAAAATTTTCTAAAATTGAAGAGTGGTGTGTTGGTCATAGAACTCTGTAAATATATTAAAGCCACTGAATTGTACATGCTAAATGAGTGAGTTTTATGATGTGAATTATATCTCAATAAAGCTGTTATTAAAATGGAAAAACAATAAATAGATAAACAAATTATGGTATATTCATACTATGGAAATATTACTCGACAATAAAAATGAGTTAACTACTGACATATAAATACATAAAATACATGGATAAACCTCAGAAGCATTATACTGAGCTTAAGAATCTAGACACAAAAGAATGCATACTTTAGGACTTCATTTTTATAAGTCTCTAAAAGCACAAATCTAATCTGTAATGGCAGAGAGCAGAGCGGTAGTTGCCTGGGCTGGGTGGGGACAATTGTCTGGGACCGAGCAGGAAGGAATTTTCTGGACTGAAGGAAATGTTCTTTAACACTATTCAGGTGGTGGCCACACAGGCAGGTAAACCTGTGAAAAATCATCCAAATGTATGCTTAAAATGGGTACGTTCTGTTGTATATAACCTACACTTTAACACAGTTGACTTCACCAAAGGAACAAAATTTCTTCAACATGTCAATAAATATATGCAGTTTCTTCACTATAGCCTAAGACACATGTAAATGTGTATTTAAAATACTTATTACAAATAATATTGTATGTAGTTCTGGTTTGAGATCTGATTTCATCCTGCCAAGGAGAGTGCCGTGTCTGCTTAGTGCCTGGCGCTAGCTGGCACCAGGAATAAAGACGAGGATGAGACAAGAGTCCCTGACATCACTAAGTTTATGTTTTTATAATGGAGCACGAGAGATAGATAAATAACTGAACAATTATCTTTGAAAAGAGTCTGCGAAGTTAGAGAAGAAATGCTACTAAATCATGTAAATCATTCAGCGTCCCCGTGTGTGGGAGGGGCAGGCCGGCTTGGGGACTTCTCTGAAGACCTGACATGGAAACGGTGGCCTGAGGATGAAGGGGTTGGATGGTGGAGAAGCTGGCAGAGTGGCAGGATCTCTCTGATGTAGATGGGATCCTCTGCCTGGGCAGTTTCTGCATTTTGTCATCTGTGTCCTCGTGGCCATGCGCATCAGTCAGGAAAGGCCGTGCCATGCTGCAGTAACAAATAAACCTCCACATCCTGATGGTCCACACAGACAGCGTCTCACTTCTGCCGCAGATCAGAGAGGGTGAGGGGTTCTTCCGAGTGGCTCTCCTCCAAGCTGCAGCCCCTTCTGCCACATAATTCTGCCAGCTGGGTCTCAAGGCTTCCTGGGTCACTGTGGGCTGAATCATCCTGAGAGATATTTTGAGCCACACCCAGAAGTGTCTTGCATCGCTGCTGCCCACATTCCCCTGGCCTGGACTCTGACACACGGTGCCCAACCTAATGCAACGGAGCATGTGGAGTGGTCTTCCTGTGTGCTGGGGCTGAGGAAGTGGGATGATGAACACAGAGCGCTGAACACCCATCCCTGGCTCATGGGTCATGTAAGAGTCTTACCTTTCCTCCTTCCCCACGTGGTTCATTCCAGTAGTAAGCCTGACACAACATGCTGTTGCAGCCCCTCACCTTTCCCACCCACAGGGCTGGCTATGAGAGCCAATTGAAAAGAAGATAACAGGACAGTGTATATGCTTTCAGATGTGCGGGCTTTGCAATCTGCCATGGTGAGACCACACGGCCCGTAGTGCAGCACAGCATGGCATGGGAGGTTGCAGGAGACGTGGGCGTGGAGACAGTGCTTCTAGCCCTCCTCCTCCTCGTTCACCTTCAGACCTGACTCAAATCCTGCACCTCTAGGACCTCAAGTTCATGTTCCTGTGGAGATGCTAGGACTCAACCCAGAGTTTTGGACTCCAAATCTAGCTCCATTTCCATCCCCCTCTCTCTCTGTCGTGGACTGAATGTTTGTGTCCCTCTAAAATTCACATGTTGAAATTCTAACCCTTGATGGAATGTATTAACATTTGGAGGTGATGAGGTCATGAGGGTGGAGCCCTCAGAAATGGGATTAGGGTCCTTATAAAAGGGACCCGAGAGAGCTCTGACACCTTTCCCACCATGTGGAGATACAACAAAAAAATGGTCCTCTGCAATTCGGAAGAGGGCCCTGCCAGAGTCCAGCCATGCTGGAACCCTCCCTGATCTCTGACTTACAGCCTCCAGAACTGTGAGAAGTAAATTCCTGTTGCTCATGAGCCGCCCGGCCTGTGGGAGTTTGTTATAGCAGCTGGACGAGCTGAGACACTCTGTGTTCTCTTACATGCTAGAACAACTTGCCCTGCACCTTTATCAGATCTTGATGGGCGCTGAATCTGATGACAGCGCCATGTTTCAAAACTTCAAGGGGCAATATTAGCATTGCTCTGCAGTTGTTAGCACTGCCACTGTTGTGAGGTCCCATGCGGTCCTCCCTCGGGAGGTCGTGCCCTTCTCTGGCTCTAGCGCAGTCCTTAAATTTCTCTTTGGTCCATTCAGTTTGAACAAATACTTCCCTCCCCTCCTCTTAATGAGGAAAATATAAGTTAATGAGCTTGTAAATGAGCCCTGGGGCCATTTCTGGGGGTGAGACGCCAGCGCAGTGAGCGCAGAGCGTTGCGAGATGGATCTTTAATAGGCGAGACGCAAAGGAAATTGAACAACCCAGCGCGCTCAGCTATCGCCAGAGCCGTAAAGCTATAAACTGGGATTGTCTTTAAGACTGAACTTTTCCCCCTCTCCAGTGGCTATTAAATATCTCCAAGGAAATTACTCTGGAGGGAAAGTGTCCAGCTCGCTGTTCCCTCAGAGTGACCTGACTCGAGAGGCAGCTGTTTCTATAAGGAGCCCGTGGGACATCGGGAAGCCAGGGCTGTCACAACCCCACTTTACTTGTTCCCACTGTCACTTCCGGGGAGCTGCATAGTATTTCTGGGTTTTTCACTTCTTGTAGAGTGGGGATAACAGGAAAAGAAATTGCATTTGTTGCGTTCCTTGTATGTACTGAGCATCTTACATACATCTTCTCTAATCCTCAAAAATAACTCACAAAGTGGGCATTATGCCCATTTTGCAGGTGAGAAAACCAACATTCAGAAATTTAAAATTAGGTCAAGATGACACTCCTAGGTCATTATCAATGCTATATACCCTGATGTCCCCCAAAGGCAGAAAATGGCACTGTGACATGCACCCACCAGAAGGCAGACGGTGGAGTTGTGTTTGTCCATCCTGTGTGGCTTCAGGGCTCTGTGGCAAAGGAGCTCGCAAGGTTTCATTAGGGTTCAGTTGAGTTTAACAAATGGTAACAACCTCGCCAAGTACCAAGGGACACAAGGAGATGGAGTGAGAGGTGTGAACTTGGCCTTCGGGAGCTCTGGATTGAACGGGGGAGGCGCGGGGTAGACACGTCGGTAAACGTTTCCGACAATCAAATATCGATGCGGCTGTAGATTGTGTGACAGGAACTTCCATAAACCTGGTGGTTTGGACACAGCCTCAGCTCTCTCAGAGAGTCCCTTCAAAATACAGGAAAGAGGGCAAAATGACACAAAATCACAGGCACAAAGAGAAGGTCAGGGGCAAAACAGCAAAGTGCCAGCACAGCTGCCGAAGGTGCAAACAGCTGAACGGGGGTGACTGAGTTGACCATCTGCAGACGGAGGACCGTGGGAGCCACCAGTGGGGCAAGGACGGAGCAGATGGATCCCCTCCTGGGACCCTGGGAGGGCGCACGACGCAGGACCTGGTGACTCTCAGGAGGCAGCGTGAGTGACGGCGGGGCTGGGGGAAGCGAAAGCTGTTTAAAGTCTTTGTGAAAAGAGACGGGCTGTCCTCTGCCCTCTCCTCGCCCCTCGGCATCCGGGCAGTACTGCTTCCCCACACCAGCAGCAGACTCAGGATGCACTCTCTGGAGGTGTTGAACTAGAAAGGTTCTTGACTGGACACTAGAAACTGAGGGCAGAGTGTCTTCCTGTAACCACACGGGTCTGCCGAAATGACCCTTCCTCACTCAGTCCCAGACGTCTGAAGCCAGGTCTGTGCCGCCCACGCAGGGTGGAGGTATTTTCTCTGGGATACTCACCGGCTAGAGAGGAAAGACCCACAGACTCTGACAATCAAGGGTCCCCTAGGAAAGAAGCCACCTCATCCCCTTCAGGCCAAGCACACAGAGTGTCCATGTGATGAATTCACAAACATGAGTAGACTTCTAAGGCTACTCACCTTTGAGGAGAACTTCTAATGTGAATGCCAGAAATCAAAACAAACCAAAAGGAATGAGCCAAGACATACTTAATGAACCAATAACACCTGCAGG
This sequence comes from Cheirogaleus medius, assembly GCA_008086735.1. NCBI lineage: Eukaryota > Metazoa > Chordata > Mammalia > Primates > Cheirogaleidae > Cheirogaleus > Cheirogaleus medius. Next base: position 77,069,403 of record VBSM01001124.1, on the reverse strand, counting down.
AAAAAAAAGTGACCACAGAAACAACACTAATGTCCAGCAAAATAATGAAAGACGTTGCTTTACAGTACTGGGACACTACACGAAAGAATAACTCAGAACACAAAGCTCTTATGAATTAAAACTTAGAGAACTAAATGTTTTGATTCAATAGAATATTTAAAGATAAAGAAATTTTCTAGAAAGTAGAACAAAATAACAAAGAGACAGAAAATAAGAAAAAATAATGAAGTCAATGATCAGCACAGGAGGTCCAATGTCCAAGTAATGACACTTCCAGGAAAAAGAAAACAGAAAATGGAGGAAAGAGAAATTTAGCCAAGAATTAATTTCAGAAAATTGGCTTCCCTTTGAATAGGTCCACATGGCTGTGATATTTCAAACTAGGATGGATAAAGAGGAAACCTTGAAGACTTTAAGGGAAGAAACAAGTGGAAAACAATTATCAGGCATAATAATGCATCATTATTCTCAAAAACAGCACTGGGATCTAAAAGACAAAGAACTTCTGAATATTCTAAAGAAAAAATGAGTTTTAATGAGAATCATAGACCCAGCCAAACTGCAAATCATTTCGATGTTGGAATAAAGACTTCAAGGTCTCAAATTCTTTTCTTTCCTTACACCCATTCTCAGGAAGCGGCCCATGAGTGAGAACGTAAATGACACATGAGGAAGTCATGGAATCCAGGGAGAAGGGGATCTATGTAGAACGCAGATGAAGGACCCCCCCGGGTGATGGAGTTGCGGAGTTCAGGATGACAGAGTGTCCACCCACGGCAGGCAGGGGCTGGAAGGAGAGGAGGAAGAGCACCAAGAAAGAAAGGAACTGATGGATTTGCCAACATGCTTCAAACATACTGAGAAGAACTCGTCTCTGCCAGAATGTCTAGCTGAATTAGTATAGGCACATAAGCAAAGTAAGTACTTTGGTGATTTTTAACTCCAGGAGAAACAAAAATATAAGAACAGAAATAAAACCATCGCATGCCACATGACTCAGCAGCTGCACAGTGACAGCTATGTGAACCTCAAATGCTGATGATTGAGTGTCCTGGAAGGATGGGGAAGGGAAGGTGCCTGAGTGCAGGGCTCAAGAGAGCCGCATCCTTACCTTCCATTGCTAGAAGTCAATAGATTTCATCTCAAACTAAAATACCAATATAAGCATGCTCTTCAGAAATACGGAGTGAAGTGCCCGAAGGAACAGCGTAAGGGAGGAGAGTGGATTCTGCAAGAAAGCAGAAGTGGTTGAGACTTTTGAGGAAGGCTGGCAACCACGATCCTCCTCCTCAGTCAAGTTCTGAATCAATTGAGGAACATGACAAAGGAGTCAGCAGATGGAGAACACAGCACCTTTACTGCAAATGAAGGCTAAGTTGCAGGGGTTGCATGGCATGAGCACTAACATGGTTCTGTTCACTTCCTTTCCACCCGCCTGGACCGCCAGTCTTGACCTTGGAGCATCTGTCAGAAGCTGAGCTTGAGTCTGCAGGGCCAGACTCTTCCCAGGTCACCCTCTCCCACTGGTCCAAGAGGAGAAGGAAGAGTCTAAGATGCAATCCTTTGCACTCCTAACTGCTTAGACCTCCAATGGAGTTATTCAGTCCATTCCATAGTATGCACCAGCAGCTGTTACCACTCAGGGACCTCATCTCACCTTCCTGGGGGAGGAGTGTTGGGGGAAGAATCTTCCTCCTGGAAATAGAGAAGTGGGGAGCGACCACCCTTCTACCAAGAGCTGGGAGCAAGGAAGATAAGAGCAAGAAGCTTCTGTTTTCATCATACACTTTGTAACACTGTGTGCATATAATATTTTAATAAGAATAAAATTAGTGCCAAAGATTGGAGAAAAGCACTGAAAATGGAAAATTTAAGCTTGTTCTAGGGATGAGCAGGAATTCTTCAAGCCAAGATCAAGGGAAAAAGTTTTCCATTTTCTCCAAAAAGCCTGTGTCAGGGCACAGAGTTGCAAATGTGCATGATCTATTAGCCACGGCACCCAAGGAAGGGTAGAGTGACTGGACCGTGTGTTTCTTGGGAGGGAGAGAGGAGGGGACAGACTCAAGATGGGGCTGTAAGGGACTGGCACTAGGTCAGAAAGAACCCTGTTTGCAGGATAAGCTGAGGAGCCTCGATTTTATCTTCTCTGTAATGTACATGTGCATCACAGGGAGTGGATCAGTGGTCGGCAGGTGGCAGGCAGAGAGACAGGTGAGAAGGGTGTGGGACTCCTCCAGGTGAGAGGACAATGTGCTCACAGCAGCAGCAGCAGCAGTAAGCTCAGTCGGTGACCACATATGTTACAGAGTCTGGTAACTTACAGGATGTAGTTGACCATCCTGAGCAGCAGATGCTAAGGCAAGCTGGTGCCAAGGAGTGGATTTCTGCATAGTGTTGGCCATTGCAGGAAACGACATTATACCTGGTTAATACAGTCATGGCGGTTCCAGATAAAGACCCATGTGTACTGGGCTGGGCAGATAAATGCAGATTTGGCAAGAGGCCAGCTAACTGCTCTAACTGCTCCTTGAGTAACACTTTTGGGAACCACATGGGAACATTTATTGCCAGGAAAATTCTCTAAAGAGAGTGTGAAGATTGGTCTAGGGATATCTGGATAGGCTTTGAAGAGAAATTAGCTCTTTAACTCAATTTTGGAGGTTGAATTTGGAGCATCCCTGGGCAGAGAATGAATGGAATGTGTTAAATAAGGGCTGGGAAGTTAGTGTGGAAAAAGACCAGAAGCAAGGCCCTGGACCACGGAACACGGAAGATGGACTGCAAGTAAGCTAGCACTAAGAAAGAAGTCTGGGGTGGATTGCAAAAGTCCTTGGATGTCAGGATAAAGAGCTACATGTTCACTCTTAGGCAACAAGAAGCCATTGAGAGATTTGGAGCAGGAAAAGGACGCCAGACTTGCATTTTATAAATTATTGCCCAGGCAGTAGTGTGGAGTGTGAATTAGAGGTGAGAGGGCTGAGACAGATGGGACCCACCTGGGAGACCTTCGGCAGTCCAGGTGAGCAATGATACTGGCCTGAATTCTGGCAGTCGTCATGCTGTGAGGGAAGGAGTTTGGCAGGAATAATGGAAAACCAAGTATCAGGCAGAAATAGGACTTTATCAGGATAAAATCTGGAGTGTAATTGGGGAATTATTGGGGCATTTGGGAGTAGGGAGTGCTGAGGCAGAGTGTGGCCCAAGAAAAAGAAGTGAATTACCCAAGGTCAAACCTAGAATTACCGTGAGACCTAATTTAGGAGTCTTGACCAGCTCAGTCCACATCAAGAGATGTTTTCATTTCTCCGTTGCTAGGCAAAGAACCAAATGAACTGTTCCATCGTGTCCTAGCAGCGCTGGAATGGTTAGTGTTGGTTAGGTGCTGGGAGCCTTATTTCATTATCGTTTGACATCTTCCAAGGACAGAACCTCCAGCCCAGGCCAACAGCCCGGGCTTATAAATTAGTCAATTTACTTCCATTCCAACTGGACAAGGTGGCTTTTCTCAGCCTCACATCCCCTCTAGAGTTGGAGAGGTAAGAAGCAGCACTGTCAGCCTGGAAGGAATTATCGGCCAGAAGAACAGTGCAGTGCGCTCTGTCACGGTTCTGTGCAGAGCATAGCAAAGAGCTCCCCAAATTGTGTTATTTCTGGGATTTGAAAAAGGCACTCATGACCAGGCATTCACTTTAAAGAGTTCAATTGCCCTATGAGAAAAAATAGAACAGGACAAAGGAAACATACAAATACATGTTACTGAAATTAATACATTAAATGCAATGGTGTCATGAACTCATTGACTTGGAATAAGGAGGCAAATGAAATATTGCTTGAGTACCCAGAGCCAGGCACCAGAGAGGATGGTTTACACATAACATCTCATCTAGATCCAAGGAGATGGGAATCAGTGTCCTCATTTTACCTAAGAGGAAGTTGAGATACAGAAAGTTTAAGTGACTTGCTCAATGTCAAAATCACTGATCTGCAAAGTTGGAATTCACCCCACGCAAGCTTCTGGGATAGAAACCTCAGGAGAGGACGTGTCCCAAAGATGCAGAACACAAGCGAACAAAGTTTTAGTGAGAGGAGGATGGAACAGAAGAGATTTTCAGAACACAGAGATATGCTCCATATTGTAATCAAGGTTCAGATGCAGTTTGGGGGCTGACTGGAGTTCTGCAAAGGCACGGGGATTATAAAATCAAAGAATCTTGGTGATTGAAAGGAATTATAGCGATCATCTAGTCCTGGCTCCATTTATATCCAAAACCTCATCACAACACAGTCAAAGCCAAAGTCAGTTCCCTCCCTCCTCCTTGTGCGCTGGTTCTTGGAGAAGCTGGGCGGCAGCTGCAGCCATTGAAACAGTGTTCATTTCCTTTCTTTGTGAGTGCGGCAGTGAAAGTGCAGAACCAGGGAGAGTGGGGGTGGGTCTGATAAACGATTCACTGGGAAAGCAAGTTCATAAATGGATTGGAATTAGGATACAAGATGCTCGAAGCCCTCCTATTCGTTCATGGCTAATGCTGAAGCGCACCGGGCCCTCAGCTTTATTCACTTCACTCTGATGACTGCGTTTATGAGTTGTAAATCTACTGGGGAAAAGTGAGTTCAGAGCGACAGACGGCTGTAATGCTTTCTCTAGTTCGTGTGCTCAGAAATGGAGTATTCAGCCATTTGGGCTCACAGCAAATTCTCCTCTAATGTGTAGGGAGAACGCAGTGAGCATGGACAGAGCCCCCGGGCTCCCAGGAGCCCGCTCCGGTTAGGGACCCCTTGTCAGCACCTGGAACAAAGCTCCCGCCGCTGCTGGTAGACCTGCAGACCACCTAGGCACTCAAGTCATTAGTCTGGGAGACTTCCTAGTACCAGGGACTCAGGTAACAGTCACTCTATTCCTGTCCAAAATCCCATGCTGTGCTCAGATACCCATTGCCTTTGCCTGACAGAGGGCTCCATTTTCATAAAATAAAAATGATGTCTCTTTACCTCTATCAAGCCAATTACAATCAAAAATACTCTCCACATCCTTTTTTTTTTTCGGTCATCAGACCCTAACAATGGCACTGGGAGATGGGTGTAGCATGTACAGATTTTAGAGATGAGGAACTGGTGACCCACATCCTTGTCCAAGGTCGCTCAGAGAAGCAGAAGTGGGATCTGAATCAAATTCAGGCCTTTCTCTAATGCTTCCTCTCATAAAATGACAAGGGGATGGGGGTGGGGCTGGCAGGCAAGACGGTTTAAGACATCACTGCCTCCTAAGCTTCCACAATAGGGAGTTGCGCATTAATAATGGAAAGCTGCTTGCCAGAGGTATCTTCCTAAAACACAAATTCCATCATGTCACTCCTCTGGTTTAAAGCCCTTTAAGGCTCCCCATGGCCCACAGGATAAAGTGAAAAGTCTTAGTAAGACGTTCAAAGCCCTTCAAAGTCTGACCCCGGCCTATCTCTCCAGCTGCAGCACCTGCCTCTCCCCCTCGGCAGCCTGGTTTCTGGTCCCAGGAAAGCAGTTATTGTTCCATGAAAATCTCTGCTGTGGCTCTGGGCCTCTGTACACACTGTCCTTTCTGCCTGGAATGTCCTCCCACGCCATCTCCTGACTTGGGTTGATGACGAGTGAACTGTGGCTCGGAACCAAAGTTCACTGCCAAAGTTACGTGCTCTTTGCGGCTCTCTCCAGTCCGGCAGGCAGAGCTTAACTTTCTGCTCTACGCTTCCACAGGCTTTGTTCTTACCTCAATTATCACATTTATCACACTGTACTCTAATTATTTGGGCACATTACTTTCTTCCAAACTAAGCTGTGAGCACCTCCAGGGCAGGGACTCCAACTGATTCATCTCTGTTTACCTTGCCAGTACTGAGATGCAAATGTTCCCAGGGAAAGTTGTGAAATGAGAGCTGGGGACCAGCGAAGCTCACTTACAAAGATAAAACCGTGACAGAGGACCCTGATCTTTAATGATGGGGCTCTGGCATGCTTGGAGGCATATGGAATCTGTAGGGCCAATGAAAGAAGAGCCAAACGCCAGTAGGTGCCATCAGCTATTAGAACTCTCGAACCCATTCCCGTGTTCTGGCCCCTGGGGCTCGAGATCCATCCTTTGTGGAACCTGGGATGTTCCCCCCGTGGTCCAGTTACCCAGTCCTCTGTCCTGCTCCTGTCAGCAGGGATTGGAATCACTGAGTCACTCACCCTAGGGCTTTGTCTTCACATGAGCATAGTCGATGTTTGTGGCGAGTTTTACTCTTAGGTTATAGATGAGATTCATCCAATAATTCAACAAAATTTTACTGAACACTTGCTAAGACCTGAACACTGTCCCAGGTGTGGGGAATGCTGAGCTGAGACAAACAAGCCACAGCTGGTTCCTTTATAGAGCGTGCCCCAAAGTGAGGAGCATATGTGCTCATGGCCCGTGCAAGAGAGGAAGACAGGCAGACAGTACACACAGAGAGGGCAGGATGAGTTTATAGGGAAACCCCCATGGGAAACCACATCTATGCAAGGCTCAGGGCGAGGTGGGCTCCAGGACAGGGCATGGTGCAAACTCACAGAGCAGCTCTGCCCAGCAGGACACCGTCCACCTGCCAGGCTCCTCTAAGCTCCTCTAAGGAGCTTGGCTCCTCTAAGGATGCAGTGACATGTCCTCATAATCTATGGCTGTGACCAGACAGGAAGCCAGTTGAAGTTGCCTCTGATCTGATTTCGAGCAGATTATAAAGAGAACACCCAGCTGAGGGTAGGGGCGAGACAGCCCTTGGACCTGAGTTCCCACCAGCTCATTAAGTCAGCCCCCCACCACCTCCGGGGCCCAATTCTAATTCCCACCACTTCGGGAATGTCACGCCTTGGCGCCTCCACCATGACTAGACTCAGCTGCTAATGGGAGTGTAATTTGGGGGATAATGCAAAATCTGTTAACAATCAGGGCTGCAGTGTGCTACCGGCTGGGTGTGCTGCAACGAGGGCTGACCCCTCCCTGCTGATCTGTGATACCCCCACCCTAAAGACTATACTAAACACTTGCACCTGTAGGGTTGAGTAGGGTTGTCCCGTTGCAGTCATGTGGGGTTTAACTCTTCCAAATGTCCTTCATGTGTAATTTTTTCCAGACTTGACCCCCACAAAGTCCTCTTAGGTGGATAGGCTGCCTGCTATTATTTCCATTTCATGAACGATGCAACTGAGCCCTGGAGAGGAAAGGTAACGTGGCCAGAATGAGGGTCTGGAACAGGTTTGGTTTCTCCCAGCTGACAGTGCAGGTCGCTGTTCTCTGCATCAAGGTCTTACTCTGAAGGGAGCCCTGGCCTTCTCCCCGCTGACACCACGCACCTCTGTGGCACTGCCTGTTTGGTGACTCTTGTGGATGCCAGGCTCTATGTCGAAGGTGGGGACTGACCCTCATGTCTCTGCACCCCAGCTCTTGGCTTGGAACACAGCAGGCATTCCAGAATTATCTGCAGATGAAGGGCGCCTAGTGATAGGACAGCCTGGATTCCAATCCCAGAACTTCCAGCCAGCGTCCCGCTGCACCTCGGTTCCTCCGTCTGGAAAAAACAGCGATTGGATTCAGAGACCCAGGGAAGGTCCTGCCATGTCATAAAGGCATGAGGTCACATTCCTCCTTCTCCACTTGTTGCCAGGTAACCTTAGGGAGGTGACTTAACATCCCCAAGCCCCAACTTCCCCATCTGAATAGTAGCATCCTAGAGGTACCCCCTCCTCAACTGAGTGATTGTGATAACATAAAACAGTGCTCACGAATTGCTAAACACAATGCACGTTTAGCCTGCAGCAACCACGCAGGGAAGGTACACCATGCCCATCCTAAAGAAGTCCCATGATTCCATGACAGAGCCTTTCAGTTCCCGCTCACCTACTGTGTGCTGGCACTGGGGCGTGGAGAGGACACTCTCCCAGGCTGCCACAGGCCTGCTGCAAGAGGCGAGGCACATCCACACGCTACTTCATCGTCCCTCTTTCGCCTCGCTTGACAGAGCAGCTGAACGGCAGAGATTGGAAGGGAAAAAAAATAGGGATGAAGGAGAAAGACCAGGGAGGGAGATGCGAGGCCATAACAGTTTTGCAGAAGAGGATGATTCAAGTAGAATGCGGTACTAATTTAAATCCTGAAATGACTGATGTATTTTCCATGGTGTTTTATTAATCAGCCTCAGATGGAGCACAATTTGCAAATTTCATGTGGCAGCTATTAAACATTTTCTCCTACGTAAGTAAATGAAAGGGGTTTACTAATTCCAGCAGACACTTCATGAATTGGTAATGGCAGTAAGCGCCTAAGCACGGGCAGGCACGTTGAAGCTGCTGGAACTGCAACACAGCACTCGGATCCGGCTAAACTGATTGAATCCCTCACATGAGTTTGAGCCCCCAAAGACTTGCTAAATATTGATACAGTGGCGGAGGGCAGCAACTGTTGGCAGAAGCGTCCGCTTAGTGTGTCGATGCTCTTCCTTTCTTTTGCGAGAGAGAGGAGGGCAGAGTCACCGGATGGAGGAGGCTGTTTGCCGAGGACCTGAGAAGGCCACTGCTGCCACGTCCACTTCCAAAGCCCACTCTGCTCTGCGGTGCACTTGGGTAGATCTCCCTTGGGCAGAAGCAACACGTGCCTCTGGAGCCTTCTTTCTTTTCTGTGCTCTCGTCTCTCCCAAGTCAACCTTCTGCAAAAATCTCACCCTAAGGTTGTCTTTTTGTGCCCGAAATTGTGCTTCCCACTCCACACCTTTCAGAGAAGGGTTATTCCGTTTGCCATTGGTGGCAACTCAGTGAGGTCCACAGGTGAGGATTATTATCTCCAGGTGCTGAGAGAAGCACTGGAAGCCTAAAAAAGTCAAGTCCCTGGGCAGAGGTGGAAGAGAGGCACCCGAACCCACTCCAAAGGGCAAGAGGCACTGAGTCTGATGGCCCCACCCACACACCTGTTAGTGGCCTCTGGGGAGCCCCAGCACCCTGGGATGGTGTAGGGAGCCTTACCTGGCATCTAAGGGGCCCGGCTTTGTGACTGACTGGCTAGTCACATACCCTCTCTGGGCCTTGGTTTGTATATCTGTAAAATAAGAGCCTTGGAATTAGGTCCATTCTGGCAAAAGGACCTTAGTATGCATTTTCTTCTCCCAAGGAACATTTTGTTGGAAAGGAATGTGGAGGAATGAGCAGGTGAGGAATGAATGCAGGAACCCGAAGAGAGTGCAGGAAGCCACGCCGGGGGGCGCGAGGTGGGTTGCTGTGCTCTGGCTCCCCAGCCTTGGTTTGTTTCCATTCAATTGCATCCAAGTCCATCCCATGACCTACCTCACAGGTATTTATTTAGCATCTGCTTTGTGCCAGGCTCGAAAATGTGGCGGGAACTGGACGGGCTGTTCTCCAGAGTCAACAAGGGGAACAGAGGTGCTGTGGACACTACAAAAGGAAGACCTACCTTTAACCCAATTAAATGCCATCTTGGGTCAATTCTCATCATGCAATATCACAATTTCATTTCAGGTTTAACTGCTGTAAATATAGTGCCCACAGGGCAGCCATCTCTTCCTTTCGTTCCGAAACCGCTCCTACACAGCCTGCAATGCCTCATTCAAGCGCTGGCCCCACCGTAAAACTTGCGCCTGCCTGCAAGTTAGCTCCAGCCGGCGGTCAGTGAGCACAGCCAGCGTCCTTTTACCTCAGACCGTAGGCCCTTTGGACAGAGGCAGGACATGGCTTCTCCATCACCACTGAATCCCCAGGCACTGAGCACTTCCTGGCCTCCATAAATGTTTGCTGACTTCCTGATAGGAGAAGAAGCCAAGAAAAGACTCAATACCCACCCAGCCCCGAGGAATGGCAGCATCAAATGCCAAGGGCCTGTTTACCTTGGTTCCTGTCATCTAATACGACAAGCCAGGCTTTCAGCAAAAACCACGAGCGTGGCAGAAAACAATAACAAACACAGTCTGAAGAGACAAAGCAGTCGTTAGGACCAGACTCAGGTGTGACACAGATGTTCGAGTTGTCAGGCAGGGAATTTTAAATGACTGTAATTAATACGTTAAGGTTTCTCGTCGAAAAAGTAGACAGCATGCAAGAACAGATGAGTAATGCAAGCTGAGAGATGGAAGCTCTAAGAAAGGATCAAAAGGAAATGCTAGAGATTGCAAACATCGCAACAGAATGAAGAGTGTCCCCAACAGGCTCATTAGTAGACTTGGCACAGACAAGGAAAACATTAGTGAAGAGAGGTCAATAGAAACTTTCCAAACTGAAATCAAAGAGAAAAATAAATGGAAGGAAAAAAAAACAAAAAAAAGAACAGAACAGAACTTCTGAGAACTGTGGGATGCCCGCAAAAGATGTAATATACATGTAATTTAAATACCAGAAAGAGAAGAGAAAACAGAGCAGAAGAAATATTTGGAAGTAATAACGACCGAGTGTTTTCCCAAGTAGACAAAAAGCTACAGATCCAGGAAGATCAGAGAACACCAGACGGAATACCTGCCCGCCCAGGACAGCTGGAAGAGACTCGCAGAGACCAGGGCACTGTGGACTCGCAGCACGAGTTTGGGTGGCAGCAGCAGACACTGCAGGCTGGTGTGGTCTGCGCGGTGGGGCTGACTCGTGCACCACGGAGCTTCTGGTGCAGGTTCAGGGCAGCTCGTGAATCACCAGGAAGGCCAAGAAAGAGGCAGGAATTGAGGGAGCTGTCCAGCCAGAACCAGGGTCCAAATCATCCGCCCATTTGGATCAGGGGGACCCTGTTGTCACTGCCACTGACAGCCAGACACCCCCCTTGGCTCTGTGGCTCATCCTGGGGCCCTCATGGTGTGGTGACACCAGGAAGAGGCCTCTCCTCCCCCTGCCCCTGGGGCATCTGGGGTTACAGGCTCAGGTCCCATCGTCCAGGGCTGTGTTTGTTGGAGCTCGACTGGCTTTGTTACTGGAAAGCAGCGTCTGCCCGCCAGGCGCGCATGGCGAGGAACTCCCCAGACATAGGGAGGTGGTTCCACGCCGGGCGGTCCACGTGGTGTCAGCCCCCGCACAGCTCCAAGGGGAAAGAGGAGGCTTGTTCACGCCTCCTCCCCAGCTCACCTTTAAAGCAGTCATGGACCCGGTGAAATGAATAACCCACACAAAAGTTAAAAAAAGTCTCACATCCAAGGATTGCACTATTCCTTTGCCAGAGTTGCTGGAGGAGTACCATGCACCTTGCAGCCGCCTACTGTTTATAGAACACAGCCCTGCACGTCCCCTCATGTGATCGCCACAACCCTACTAGGAAGCCGGTTCCCAGACATCTCCATCTCACAGAAGAGGGGCGTTGAGGGTCAGGGTCAAGGATGTTGAAGTGGATGGCAAACTCCACCCAGTCAGGTTGCTCTGGGCTGTGACCTGGTGTTTGTTCTGTTTTTATTGTCCTTTGCCCTTGAGACACCAAGTTTCTGGAGTAATCGGGGTGGATGGGGCGGGAATCACTGCAGAGTTGGGGCCTCTGCTCCTCTGAGATGTGATTCCTTGTTTTATTAAACTTTGTTGGCTGTAACATTTTGCACTGAGAAAGCTCCCTCTGCCAAACATCATCCAGGCTCATGCATTATTTACCAGCTAATATCACAAAAGCGATGTACACACACCAGCCCTCCTCCCGCCGGCCCCTCCGCCCCAGAGGCGTGGAGAGCCCTGCCAGCCCCGCTTGTCCTGCTCCGTCTGGGTCAGCCTCGCCGCCACCTTGGCTGCACCATCCACACTTGCGCGTAACTGCAGTGTCCAAAACAGAGTGTAATTGGCAGAACAGAGACTCGGTCCATCACCAGTCAAGATGAAGAATGGACAAAGGATCGTTCTTATTTACCAAATTAACTCCCGGCGCTCCCTCTGCCCTCCACCGCCTCGCTCCCCTGAGTCTGACTCCGGGTTCATTCCATCTTCCCCATCAACCCCTCTCCGTTTCTGGGAAAGATAATCCGATTTGTTCGCTGTTCTCCCACATGCTCTGCTCATCCCCGCACCCCTGCTTTCATCCTCACTGCGCACGCTGCCGTCTCCTCTCTCCTCGGCCTATTAGCCACAGCCGCCCTTCAACAGACACGGCTCACGCCGCTGTGCGTGTGCTTTGCTCAGTAGCCGCTCCTGCGGCAGGAAGCCGTAGAAGGGGCCACGGGACTCATCTGCTGTCAGTGAGGTGTGGCCAGGCACCAGCGTGACAGGGATGAGGAACTGGCCCAAGAGGAAGACAGGGCAGGTGGCTGTGGACAGAGAGAACAGACATCCGGAACGTCAATCTGGGAGAAAGGGTGTATTGCCCCATTTATGGAAACGGAGGCCTGTTGTGCATGGGATATATTGAATATTGACAAGGTTAGGAAGTCTATGGTGCATCTTAGTGAGGACACACTGCAGCTGGTGGAAGCACCCTTGGGAGGAGGCTGGGTCAGAGAGAGGTGAGAGGGGACCACATTTGTGCAGAACCGTCCAGGCCAAGGGAAAGAAGGAGACCTCCAAAATAGAACTTTTAGACGGGAGAGCAGGCCAGCTAGATGACCACGTCTTCCCCAGCACAGACGAGATGAGAATAAATAGATACAGTACAGGTGCCAGGGACAGTGGAAACGCCCCCCAGTGACAAGCTCTTGAAGTCACTGGAAGCCACTTTGCTCATTTTGAGAATGGACATAATAGTGGCTGTTGTGCCTCTGGCAGAGCTGCCAAGGACAGGCACTCTGACAAAGGGTAGAAGAACGTGTCTGCAGAGCTCCGGGAGGTTGGGTGGCTTGTTCACAGAAGTGGTTTCTTTGACATGTGCCTCCGGACAAGACCCCATTCCTCTCAAAACAGTTATGGTCTGACTCCACTCGCAGGAACACATTCAACCCCAGGTGGCAGGAGGTGCCACCATGGCACAATCCCTGGCCGTCTGGCTCCTCGTCCCTCACACTTCCTAAAACTCTCTGGGCCAGCTCGACTCCACCTCCCTTAGCCCCTCTGCCCATGCTGCGTGGCCACCCAGGACCAGGCGCCCAGGCCGGGAGCACTCCCCTCCCTGACCCCCAGGCGCCCTCTGCCCTGTTCCATCTCTGCTGGAGCTTCATGCCTTTGCCTGCCTTTTCCTCTGATGAGATCCCACGCTCCGGCCCGAGGGCTCTGCTCAGCTCCCCACTCCCTCCGTGGGGGGCTCATCCAACCCTGCGCCCTCCACCACCACCTCTGCACCCACAAGGTCCAAGCCTGACCTTCCTTGGTGCCCCATCTGTCTCTTAAGTGCAGAACTTCATGCAGGTGTTTAGCAGAATAACCAACGTTCATTGTTTTCTTCCAAACTAACCCTGCTTCCGGTTTCGCTGAGAAAGGCGCCATCTGGTTTTTAGCTGTCAGTCTCTAAAACTTGAAATTACCTTTGACTCTTCCTTCTCCCACTCCTGAGACTCCTACTGGGTATGTAGGGCCCTCTTTACAGCAGCCAGCACTGACTGGCTACCTGTCCTGAGCCTGTTACTGCGCCAGGCTCGGGGGACCGAGAGCTGTATGACACAGTCCTTATCCTCCCCACTGGCAGAGCTAGAGTAGGGAGGGATCAGTCCCCTGTTCGAGCCAGTTGACTCCGGTTGAGACTAACACAGTTTGTTTATCTCAGCATGCTGGGCAATTATTATTTCCTGATGTGCTATGTTACTAAAAGTGTTGGTAAACACTGCCCTAAAGGAGCTCGGTTTCATTTGGAAGAGAAAGATATAAACATGAAATGTCTCAGTTCTATCCTGCCTTTTCTACTTCCAGCCCGGCTCCCTGGATCAGGGTTGCACCAGTTTATACTGAATCTCTGCTGGGGGCTCCTGGCTGTGCTCCCCACCCTCGGTCGCTGGCGTGTCATGGTGTCCTCAGTCTGGTGTGCTGGAAACAAATCTGGGCGAGGCACCCAGACGGCGGCTGTGTCAGCTCTTCCCCAGGGAGCCGTGGGCTCAGGTAAGTCACTTCCCAGCTCCAAGGTTTCCCCCAAATGCCCTCCCTGCGTCTCCAGCCTCATCCCTCTCTGCCCACCTGAAGGTCACCCTGCACACCTCCGTGTGGTACTGCTCACTCACAAGGCCATTGTTCTCACTCTCCTGGCTTGGCCCCTTCTTGTGCAATTATATCCATGGGCAGCCCTCTATCTCCCTCATTTCTGTCCCCAAAGCATTTTTGGTGTATCAATAGCCACCCCAGAAGACTAAGGGGTTTTTATGCAGGTGACTTCCCATGATATCTCAGAATTCCTGCGGTGAGGTTATTTACACATCATGCCATCTTGTTACAAAGTGTTTTGGATAGTGTGGATGGAGACCATCATGGTGATGATGAAGGATGGCCATCACAATGGTGGCAATGATGATGGTGATGATGGTAATGAAAATGGTGATGATTAGGATGATGGTGATAATGGTAATGAAAATGGTGATGATTAGGATGATGGTGATGACTGGCCGGGCGCGGTGGCTCACGCCTGTAATCCTAGCACTCTGGGAGGCC
>VBSM01001124.1:77037385-77054798 GCA_008086735.1 Cheirogaleus medius | reverse complement strand
TGTGCCCACTGGGGAATGAGGGGCCCTCTTCATCCCTCGGTGGCCAGTCCCCAGGCACATTCCCCTGGGCCTCTCCTCGGGCCCCAACTGGATTGAGCCCCAGTTGTCCACAGTGGTAACCAGCTCGATGACGCCCCTGGCTGTGGCGTTCCTTGTTTCCCAGTCCCTGGCTCCTGGTCAGTGACTCCTGCTCCTGAGAAGGATGCCTTAGAACACCCTCTGCATTCCAGCTGTGGGCTCAGGCCCTGCGTGCCAGGGCGACTCAGGCTGAGACCTGTAGACCATCATGGAAAAGGGAGCGCCACATCATGATTTTGTCAGTTTGAGGAGGTGAAGGAAAGGGGCCTTGATTGCAAGCTGCTAAGGGGCTGCGCTGGCCTTGGGGACACGGCTGAGTTCCTATTTGTGGTGCCTGTGTGGCTGGCAATAGCATGTTCTTTTACGTCCTGACAGGAGCGAGGTACTTAGAATATATGGGCCAAGCGGGAACTGGGGATGGTGGTCACATAGCTCTGCGGCAGCTCCCTGGATGGCCCTCCCGGCTGAGCTACTGAAGAAAGGTCCCTGTTTCAATCTGGTGCCTGGGTCAGACCCTTCGGTGGGGCCCAGAGTGTACTCTGGTACAGTTTGGGGTAACTTTGACTTGGGGTTGGGAGAAGGTTTGCTGCACTGAATTTTGTAAACAAATTTGGCGTATTCTTATATTGCTGCTAATACACTCTTTTGACTCCTGTATTTGCCAGATTGTAAGATGCATCATTGATTTAATAACAGCTTGTCGAGGGCAAAAGAGAAACACTAAATTTAATACACACATAAATTTTTTTACTACAAGAGCCTGCATTCGACCTTGCTAAGGCCTCTGAACAGCAAAGTTGGAGTGAGTTTTCTCCATAGTCAGAATCTAGGGCATCTTCTCAGACCGCTCTTGCCGATGGCAGCTGTTCACAGAATTAAGTGATAGGTTGCTTTTAATACAGACTTGACTTTTTCTGTAATGTTTATTTGGCATATTTTGATATATTAACATTATGGTGATACATTATGGCGTAATTTGATATATAGGAAAGATTACTAGGGTTTCTCCTAGATCTCACATTTGGTTAAACTTAAATCCTCTTTTTCCTCCATTGAAAAAGAAAAGTGCTACCCACAAACACGTGATGACCAGGTGACGTCTTTGAAGATGGAGGCAGCTGGAGGGTTTGGGACTCCCTAGAGTGGTTATCTACTGCAGTGTGACAAATGACCACAAACGTGGTAGCTTTAAGCAACACAGGTTTATGTTCTCACAGTTTCCCTGGGTCAGAAATCTGAGCAGAGCCAGGTGGGAGCTCTTCTCAGGGCCTCACAGGGCTGCAGACGTGCCGTCAGCCAGACTCTGGTCTCATCCGCACTTGAGGTTCTCTTTAAAGTTCATTCATGTTGTTGGCAGAATTCAGTTCGCTGTGGTTGTGGGACTGACATCACCTGTGACACCTCCAGGGACAGTTCACGACAGGGCTGTCTCCCTCCCTCCATGCTGGCAGGAGAGGCCCCAAGTACCGAAGTGGAGTCTTAGGTACCATAATGTAGTCATGAGTTACACCATTCCCTGTGTAGCAGAACCTCCCCAGGGGCTTGGTCAATTAACCCATCATATGTGCACAACCTGTTCACACTCAAGGGAAGAGGAGTACATGGGACAAGTGCACAGATGGGGGAGAAGGGATCTCGTAGGCCATCCCAGAATTCTGCCGACCACATTCCCCTTCCCCACTGCCAAGCTCGTCAGGGAGGGGCACGGCTTGGGAGAGGGAGGTCTACACTGTTCTTTCTGTTGTTTGCACCCCAGAGGCCCCATGGTGGAGGCACAGGCACAGGTAAAGGTACCCAGGTCATCCTTCTTCCCCCTGGGATACACGCTGAGCATCTCCAGCTCTGGGGCATGTGGCAGCCACTGGCCAGCACTCTCTGAAGGCAGGAAGTGAAGGAGGGAGAGGAAGCCTAAGCCAAGAGCTCAACCATGGACCATGCAATCACTCTGTGCCTTCTTGTTCTACAGCCACGTCCCCGCCAGAAGCATGACAGTATGGTAATAACTGTCTCTGACCAGGGGCCTGAGACCTAATTCTCTCCTCTCCAGTGACACACCTCACAGTTACAAGCAGTGACACTCATGCAAACAAGTGAGAGAAGAAGAGGTTGTTCTGTACAGCCATTAGGAAAGACAGCTTGGCAATTTTTTACAAAGCTAAACATGCTCTTACCACATAGTCCAGCAATCATGCCCGTAGGAATTTATTCAACTGGTTTGAAAATTTATGTCCACACAAAAATCTGCATGTGGATGTTTACAGCAGCTTTATTTATAATCACCAAAACTGGAAGCAACCAAGATGTCTTTTAATAGGTAAATGGGTAAATAAACTAGCACATCCGTACAATGGAGTATTATTCACCAATGAAAAGGAATGAGTTATCAAGCCATGCAGATACAAATGAATCTTAAATGCATAATTCTAAATGAAAGAAATCAGTCTAAAAAGGCTACATACTGTACGATTCCATTTAGATGACATTCTAGAAAAGGCAAAACTATAGAGATGCTAAACAGATCAGTGGGTGCCAGGGGCTTGGAGGGGGTCGAATAGGTAAAGTCCAGGGAATTTCTTCAGGTGGTGAGATGATTCTGTATAATAATCTAATGGTGGTTACATGACGCTGTGCATTTGTCAAAATCCACAGAGCTTAAGATACTAAGAATGAACCATAATGTATGCAAATCTTTAAATATATAAGAGTTCAAGGGATCTCAGGATAAAATGTAAAATGTGTCAAGACACTCTAACTATATTACACATGTGAGAAACAACCTCACTGGAGAGGGTAGGGCAAAGGTGCTGACCTAACTAACTTTGGAAATGAGTGTGGTCTGTAAGACTGGAGGCAAAAGGAATTGCAAGTAAGCACTGTACTTCTAGTTGAGAAGTTGTTTTCCACAGGGGTATGATTTAACAATTATGAAGCCATTATACACATATCTGGAACTGAACAACTAAGGAAGTGGACAGCGGGTAGTAGGAGCCATTTTTCTCACTATTGGAGAGGGAGTTCACAGATCAGCAGGAGGAGGGGGCTAGCATGACCCATGTGGCAATGCATTAGTGTAGGAGACATCAGTGTGAACTCATGTCCAGTTTAATGGAGATACAGATGGATACAAATAGAAACAGTTACAGATATGTATATATACATGAGTTCCTGCACACACAGATTTTCCTTGCTCTGTCAGCTGAGGGGGCCTAGAGGCAGTGACACCCCAGCAGCAATGAGCACACTCAGCACCCAGATCTTGGTTTCTAAAACCATTCTCCAAAAAAAGGAACCGGGGCTCCTTGTAGAAAGGCTGATCCTAAGGCTGGGCAGGAAATATACACGATGAGCCTGCAGCATCTCACAGTGCCAGGAAATGAGGAAATGCTCAAACAAAAACACAATGATGAGGTATATCTGAGGGACACAGAAGCCAATGGAAAGAGCTCCCTATGGCCAAAGCTGGAACAATTTCAGCAAACTGTAATGAATAATGTAGTAGCAGAGTGTTACCCAACGTGCAAAATAAATATCCATGAGTCCATATAGATGTAATTAAATTATTGAATAAACAAACAAATGGGGGAGAATACGCAAAGCTCCCATGCCTAAAAATTCCAAATAATTTATGGAGATGCTCCACCTCAAGGAGATAGACCTGGGATTGAAAATCTGGTAATTGGTGTAGGCAAAGGTTTCTTAAACACAATCAAAAGGAACTAACAAAAAGAGAAAATGTTGTTACATTGAAGCCTCACTCACTAGGCCCAGGGCTGGGGGTCAGAGAGGAAGAACCTGACCCGGGCTTGGGAGGCTGCAGGGAGGTTTGCCCAGAAGACATGCTCTACCTGCCCTGGGGTTGGGGACGGAGCACCGTGTGTGACTCCTGGCCACAGCTGGCACATGGTGGGGGAGGAGAGAGCCCTGGAAGAGATGGGCCATGCAACTGCTATCAGGAGCCACTGGCCAGCACAGGGACCCCGTGCTTCCTGGGGGGATGGAGTTAACACCCGAGCAAAAGAAGGAGAGGAAATTCTGCCTAGGTGATAGGCAGGCTTTGGAGTTTTGCATTTCCCTAGGTTTCGTTAGCCCACGCCTGCCCAGGGTCACTCTCTGTGACTTAGATGTAGAGTTAAGTTCTTACAACATCACACTCTAGCCAGGAAACCTCTCCCAGTCAGAGGTGTGCTGACAGCCAGCTGTACCCGCTCACCTGACTCAAAAGGTGGCCTGGCTTCCTCACCCATGTCCAGTGACATCAGCCTCAGGGAGTAGAGTTTACATCACGGATGTTGGCAAAGGCTACAGACGAGGACCTTCTCCTTCCCCGCACCCCCCACCTGCAGAGATGGGTGTTAAACCTGTGCCAGCACCCACTGGGTCCAGGGGGCATTCACACCCAAGATGTCCACTCACTTCCTACATGAGCCTACCCCCAAATGTCAGGCCCTGTGTGTATAAGCCCCGGTGTGCCGAAGTGCCTGCTGTTAGTCTAGGTGGGGTTGCCAGGGACAGCAACCGTGGGCCTCGGTCCGGCTCCCCGGGGAAGCAGGTAGGGCACACAGCCTCAGCACTGCTGGTCACTTATCCCGTGTGCATGTTCTCCCCTCCCTTGCCAGAACCCAGAGGGCCCCCTGGGGCCAGTGTCCCACACAAGGGCTGGAGCCCTGTGCCTGGCCTTGTGCTGATTCTCCTGAACCAGTGTCTTGCATGTCACCTCCCTCCTAGTTGAGCAGAGGACAGGGAGAGGGGAGACCTCTGCCCAAGCCAGAGGGGGATGTAGGCCTGTCCTCTGGCTCTAAGTGTTCCAAAAGAACAACCCCAAAGGAAAAGATGTCAAAAGAACAAGCCTCAGAGAAGAAAGGTCCACAAAATCTCAGGTCCACCCTCAGCACCTTGGTCCAGGGGCTTCGGGCACTTAGCAGAGGCTAATAAAGTTATTTCAGGTCACAGACAGCTTGGAGAATCAGATGAGGTCTATGTGCTCTCTCCAGAAAAATTCACACACACACACACACACACACACATACACTTTTACTTAAGTGTCTCATAAGTCCTAGGGTTCACAGTCCCCCCACCAAAATCAAGGTTCATGGAACCATGTTGAAACCTTGGCCTCAGAATGCCATTAACAGTACAGAATACACGGCTGAAAAGATAAAATTAGATGTCTACCTCATCGCAAACATAAAAATAATTTCCAGATGGATGAAAGACCTAAATGTGAGATGCAAAACTGTAAAACGTTTAAAAAAGCACAAGGGAATGTTTTTATTGCATCTTGGTTGGGACGAGACAATAAATGCACAAATCAGAAAAAGCTAAATAACCCAACAGAAAAGTGGGCAGAGGACAGGAATGGGCGATTTGCAGGCGAGGAAACCCGAATGGTTCATAAAGACGTGAGAAGGGCTCGTCCACACCCGTAACCGGAGGAAAGCAAAGTGAAGCCACAAAGATACATCATTTCACACCCATCCATCAACAAATGATGATGAGTCCGGTAATGCCAAATGTTGGCAAGAATGTGGAGAGTCAGGAACTCTCACACATCAGCACTGGGTAGGTAAATTGCCAGAACCACTTTAGAGAGCAATTTGGCAGTTCCCACAAAAGCTGAAATTGTTTGTGGTCTCTAATGACCCAATCCCACTGCCGGGTGCATCCCCACAGCCATGCTGCTCCTCTCACAGGTTCAAGGGTGCTCATCGAGTAGTATTCGTAATAGCAAAAATGCCAAAAAATGGCCTCTGATTGGGGAAATGGATAAACTTTAGTTTTTCATGAGTGAAATATTCAACAATAGTCAAAACGAGTCCGCTAGATCTATACACATCAGAGTGGATAAATCTCCAAAACACAATATTGAGTGAAAAAGAAAAAATGTAGCAAAAGGATGTACACAGAATAATAACATGTGTGTAACTTTTTTAAATGCACAAAATGGTATACTTTGTTTATGAACAAACACTGACTTCAGGGCAGCCTTTGCCAGTGAGGACAGAGGAAGGAAGGGGCAGGAAGCAGGTCTTGCTTATATCTGTAAGGTAGGTTGTCACCTTAATAAAAATTAAAAGCAAATATGCTTAACTGCTAACACCTATTTATTTGAGGTAGAGTTTATGTACGTGTCAATTATATTTTGTACTTCTCTGCATGTTGGAAATATTTTGCAATTTTTTTAATCTTTAAAAACAGTAAGTGATTGCGGAGGCAGCTCTGTCCGCTGCTATGGAATCCGGCAGGGCTGGAATCCAGTCCTGGGTATCCAGCGCTCCCGGGCAGGTTGCGGCTGAGCCCGTGGGAAGGGGAATGGCCAAAGCAGGGAGGTGGCTGACCAGGAGGTCCAGCAAGGGCCCGTCTGGCCCCCAGCATCTCAGTCCAGTCCCTCTGACATGGAGCCAGAAAGAAGCAGGACGTGGGAGCAGGGCCACTCTGCCTAGCACTTCCTGCCAAACCCACTTCCCAGTGTCTGGATCCCACTCCTCCGACATTTGCCCATGTTCTTCGAAGGAACTTCTGTGATCAGATTATAGTGAATGTCCTGAGGGAAATTAACAAGGTGCTGTGGGGATGGACAGGGTAGATCTCTATGAGGACCTGATATCTGAGCTGAGAACTAATGAAGAAAAAGATCTGGTAATTGGGGAAAATATTATTTTTTTCAGGCAGAGAACAAAAATGACAAAGGCTCCCGAGTCAGGAAAGGGTCTGGTGAGCTGGGGCCACAGAGCGGCCCAGTGTGGCTGGAGCACAATCAGGGTGGAAGGGACTGGAAATAAAGTAGAAGACGGTGTAGGCTGAGCCCTGATCATAATCACTGACTGATCCTTAATCCTTCACATCCTGAGCCCTGACCCTAGTCACAGACCGAGCTCTAATCGTATACTGAGCCTTGATCCTCAACTGAACTCTGATTCCTGGTCATGGAGTGAGCCCTGATCTCTGGTCAAAGATTTATTCCTGATCTCTGGTCACGGGCTGAACCTTGAATCCTGGTCACATACTGAGCCTTCCTTGTACCTGGACACAAATGCTACTTTGGGGGAGGGGAGATCACAAGCATGACTGTAGCTGGCTTTGCAGAGAGAAATTCCATCCCCACGTGCCCAGCAGTGGCGAGGCTGTCCTGTCCTGCACACACACAGCTCCCCTCTTAGCAGGGACCCGGTCACGGAGGAGGTGGGGCAAGCTACACGAGCAGCTGTGTCTGCGCCTCTGCACGGCCACCATGTGGGCCATGATGTGAGGCTAATTGCTCTCGGTGGTGCCTGGTGCTTTGTTAAAAAAAATTTTAATGTTGATTTTATGGAAAAACAGAAATAGCACAACATATGCTCTGTGCATCTTCAGAGCTAACTGGTGCCTTGGACGGGCCCCTTACAGCCCCTCTGGAGAACGTGCAGGGTGCTGAGAGACACCTCCTGGCGTGTTCCTGAGGGGCGCCCCTAGAGAGGTCACCAGGCGCAGGCGACTGGGAGGAGAACGTGCTCTGCACAGAGCCCAGAGCAAGGACTTCCGGGTGGGTCCACACCTGCGCTTCCTCAGGGGATGGTGGCTCAGGGCACAAATGGTCCCTGGAACCTTGAGCCAAGCATTTAGTTTGTCTGTCTGGGAGTGCAGGTGCCTGGGGACAATGGCGATGGCTCCTGATGCTGTTGGCGCCATGAATGTCAGTGCGGCAGGCCAGGGAAGTGGGGCTGGTGGCCACGCTGATGGCTGTGATGCGTGCGTGACCCATCATCAGAGAGCCATGCCCAAACCTCGCTCCAGGGCAGCGGCCTGCTGTGCACAGAGCAGAGCAAGCCGGTCCAGGAAGGACCCAGAAAACCAGCAGGACAGAATATCAAGCTGCCCCTTTTCTCCCCGGCTCTGGCCCTCGGGCCTCATCACACTCTGGGATCCAGGCTCAGCCCTCTGCCCACTCAGCCCATGGGACTGAGTCTGCAGGCCACGCTCCCCGCAGCAGCTGGCCCTGTGCCCCACCGTGCAGGGAGCAGCCGCTGGGGCTGGGCAAAGAGGGGTGGCTGGTGGGTCCTGTGGTCGTGCCACTGTTCCCTGGGTCTCCTTCCCTTCACCACCACACCACTGGGGCCATCAACCAGGCTCAGGGGGTCCAAAGGGACCCAGGTGCTTGTCTCTCTCTATATCTCTCTCTGTCTCTCAGTCTCTGTCTCCTTTGCTCTGTCCCGTCTCTGTCTTTCTCTCTCTCTGTCTCTGTTCCTGCCTCTGTCTCTCCCTCTCTCTATATATATATATATCTGTATCTGTATCTGTCTATCCCTCCACCCCTCTAGCCTTCTGCTCACTCACTCAGCACACACTCGCTGACAATCCAGACAGAGGGGACAGCAAAGACAAGGGTGCTGGGGCCAGAGGGCATGGAGGGGACAGACCCTGCAGAGCCTGCCACAGAGCCTGGAAAGCATTTGAGGACGCATGTGACAGCAGGCTCAGGTGGACGTGGGCTCTGGGAGGGTCAGAGGCCTGGTATGGACAGTGGGGTTGCGGGGACAATAAGTGAAGTGGGTTTGGCTCCAGGGCTACCACTGTGGAGCTGTGTGACAGGGGCCTTGGCTGACCCCACACAGCCCCACAGCCTCAGCCCTCCATGTGCCACAAGGCATCTTAGCTCTGGCTGCATGGGGACCTGGGTGGGGCTGATGGCGCCCAGTTGCCATCAGGAAGGGAAGGGTGTTCCAGACAGGGTGCAGATGGCTTCCTCTGCCAGCCCCTGAGAACACCCTGAGCCTTAGAGCCCCACCCGCCAAACCAGTCTCAGTCCTGGCACTCAGGGGCGGCCGGGCTCCAGGCTCCGGGAGGGGCCTTTGCAGGTGGTGCCCAGCTCAAGCCCCTCTTTCTGCCCCACTGCCACTGCCCTGGGTGTGTCCTCGGGCCTGCCCAGTACACACTCAGAGCCACTTTTCCCGGGCTCCTTCCCTGGGCTGTTGCCATTCACCCCTGCCGTCTGTCCCTCACTCCCCAGGCTGCAAAACCAGAAGGTTCTATGCCTGCAGGAAAGCCCAGCACCTTCCCACTCTCTCGCCGCCCACGGCCCTTTCTGTCCCCTCTTGGCCTCTCGCCTGGACAGAGCCCCAGGGTGGCTCATGGCACCATCACTGGCAGTAAACCCGGGGCCAGCCCAGGTCTCGTCCTGCACCCAGCTGGTGCTCAGAGGCCTTAAGATGGTCGCCCTTTAGTGGAATGAAATCCTAGAAGAATACAATCAAAATTCCCCGCTGGCACTCAACGCCCTCCCCAAGCTGACTTCGTCCCCCACCCCAGCCCATCCCCACAAGTCCCTTGCATGTGTCCTGCCCTGCACTCAAGGCGCCAGGGCCCCCCGACCCCTTCCCCCGACCCCTGCAGCTGCGGAGCAAAGAGCCAGAGCCACGGGTCTCCTCGCTCTGGTCCCAGATACCCTTCAAGGACACTCCTGTTCCTCCTTTATTTGCCACTCGGGCCCGTGCATTGACCCCCCAACTTCCTGCCACCTGCCCTCCCCCGGGATGCCACGAGACACAATGCCAAAGCCCAGGTCTGGCCTCTGACCCCACCTGGAAGGCTGAAGGGAGCCTCATTGCCGGGTCCCCCGGCACAGCATGGAAGACCTCGCCCCATCTCCATCCTCCCTGCCCACCCCAGGTGCCCGCCCAGCCCCCTCCCGTCCCCAGGCCTTTGAGCTACCAAGAGTTCCCTGTACCCTGCAGCCGCCACCTTGGCATACATGGTTCCTAGGTCAGGAACACCCTTCCCTTCACTTTCTGCACATTCCTAAAAAGCCCATTAACATCCTGCCTCCTCTGAGAAGCCTTCCTTGCTTTGCCATCCAGCCACAGCCTGTCCTGCTGCAGAACTTTCTCCACTGGAGGGCACGTCTGGCTAGAGGACTGGGAAGCAGTGTGACCTCTCTCCCTCCCTCTCTCTCCCTGGCTTTGTCGGCCACGGAGCCCAGTGCGCAGTCAGGATCAGCGAAGCTTTGGTGAACGAATGCGAGACTGATGACTGTGCGAATAGACCAGGCCTGCGTTTGCAGCGTGAGGAACACCAGACAGAGGGACTGTGAGGTCCGAGACACAGTTCCTGAGTGGCCACATGTGTGCATCTCCCGTAGGCAGGACCCAGGCCTCTCCAGGGCCCGGGGGAACCCCATCCAGAACCTCACTTTCTGGTGGCCATGACTGAGAGAGTGCAGACCTGCCGAGCCTCTGTGCTCCCTCCTGTAAGATGGGAGCACACTGTACAGCAGCCAGCATCACGACACTGTCCCTAAGGCTAGTACGGGTCCCCCTGATCCTGAGGCACGTGTTGGAAGTGAGAACTTGCTCCGAGCCGAGCCCCGAGCAGCTCACGTGCATTATCGTATTTCAGCACCTGTTATGTGGATGCCAAAAAATTCTAAAAACGGAGTAAATCTCCTGATGACCTTCCTTATAGACTCTGCAGATCGGGGACGCCTGTGCCTCCTGTTGGCAGCGCCGCTCTGGCAGGGCACCAGCCGGCCCTCTGCTCCCTCACCCTCCCCTGCCGCCTCCCACTCGGGAAGGTGCTAATTCTGACGGGCCTGACAGCTGAGCTGGGAAACCGAGCCGCAAGGGCTGTAAATATGCCAGGCTTCGCCCGCTCCCTCCTCCAGGGCCCACTTCCCGGGCCAGATGCAGCTGTAAAACAGCAGCCCCTCTGAGAGCCGGCGACAGAGCTTCCCACCTCCACGGACTCGCTGGCAGCTCTGACCCTGTGGGGTGACCTAGACGGCAGCTCGGACACGCACTGGGCTGCAAGGGGTGGGGCCTCGCAGAGGGCAGGGCTGCCTCTGAAATGCAGGATTGTGCAGCCTCAGCACTGCGGCCCCGCCCAGGGAATTTCTGCGCTGAGCCGAGTTCGGGCCAATGAATGAGCCCCTGAGTCCCACACCGAGTCACAGCCCAGGGAGAGATTGAAAGGCCCCATTTAATTGGAAACACCTGCTCTTCAATCTCAGCCCACGCAGGCCTCGGAGAGGGAATTAGAGAGCCCGGATGCCAAGGGTGCATCTTAAGCAGCCACTTCTCCCCGCAGAGCTATCCACACGCTCCACTCCAGAGACGCGTCACCTGGTGGAGGGAGGAGCAGGATGGGGAGGCCAAGCGGGTCTCCTGCCCCTCCAGCCTCTGAAGGGCTCTTTTGTTCAAGAAGGGACAGCCACATGCAGGGAACCTGCCAGCTGCACGGCAGCACATCTGGAGTGAGGAGTCCCCTGTCTCTGGAGCTGCTCAGGCAGAAGACAGGGGTTGCCAGTCCCCATCCCCAGCCCCATGGGGGTCAGAGCTCAGTGCAGCTGAGGCCCTGACTTACCCTTTGCCTGGAAGCCTGGGAGTCCGCAGACCTAAGCTGGCACGTCCCGGCAGTACCCTGGCCCTGCACCTTCCCGGCTGGCATCAGGCGCGGGACCCTTCCCCTCCCGGCTCCTTCTGCTACAACATGCTCCACTTTGCCCTCTCACGGTGTGATAGCAAGAGGACTGGCTGTGACCTTCTAGGACTGGCCACTGCCGGGGACAGCCGTTGCTTTGGCTGTGAGTCGTAGTGGCGCTGCTGCAGCGTGGCACCATAGGGCACTCATGACTAATCGCCATCTCCCTCACGGGCCCCGCCTGTGCCTCACTGTGTTGCTCAACCTCCCAGCAACAGCCTGGGGAGAAGGGGGAGGCAAAGGCAGGGCAGGCTCTAGGCTTCACTGGCTCACAGGTGCAAGTAGAAGGGCAGCAGGCCCCCTTTCCAGACACAGGTGGAAGCTGGGCCAGGTCCACCCAACTTGGAAAATGCTCCAGAATGTCCATGAGGGAAGAAAAGACACTGTACCCAAGGGACACAGTGACAAGTCAGCTGGCTCCAGGCCCCAGGGGGTTGGGCAAGTGGGAGGCTCATGGCAGGACACCAGGCTCAGGGGCTGGCCAGCAGGACCCAGGGACTCAGGGCCCGGGATAGGGTCTGGCAAGATGGATGGGAACCCCTCAGGGTCACCAAGGTGAAGTCCACAGGGGGAGCTGTCAATGCTGCTGTAATGGAACACCTAAGGCCGAGTAATTTATGAAGAAAGGAAGTTTGAATAAAATTGGCTCATAGTTATGGAGGATGAGAAGTCCAAGATCAGGCAGCCCATCTGCTGAGGGCCTTGTGCTGCTTCAACTCACGGCAGAAAATCTCAAGGGGAAGTGGGTGCCTGCAAAGAGAGCACACAGGAGAAGGCACCGTGACCCAGCCACCGCCCAGCACAGTTCCTGGCCCAGCGCTGGTGCTGGCAAGTAAACTTCAGCATGAGTTTTGGTGGGGACGAACCCCACTGAAACTATAGCAGAGGCTGGGGGTGGGGGCCTCCTGGTGCAGGGAGCAAGGCCAGAGTCCAGTGAAGCTGGGGCCACCAGGCAGGAAGGGGCCATCACGCACCATCCAGCATTGACAGCTGGCTGGGAATGGGCTGGACACTCACAGCACGAGATCAACTCAACATGATCCTTGACCTTGAGGAGTTCACAGGACACTCTGAAGGCCCTAAATCCATCCTGGTCAGGCTGGGCTTGGGCTCAGGCTCAGAGCAGAGGCTTCTGCTAGGAGGAAGAGGGACAAAGGGTGGGAGGCCTGGCCCAACAGATGCTCCAGGGCCACCTGGTACCTGCTGCCCTCCCTCCATGGGACTCAGGGAAAGGCTCTGGCCATGAAGGTGCTACAGGATGCAGAAAAGCACCCAGCACCCAGACTTGGCGAGTGTCCCCTCTCAGCTCTCTCCAGCCCAGGTCTCCATGGGGCACGGGTCCTGCCAGCAAAGCAGAAGCACCCACCTCTCCTCCTGCACCCACCTGGGACTCACTGACACACTCTGAGCACCGTGAGGTGGATCGCTGGTGTCTTTGTCTAGGTGTCCTGACACAGTTCCTGGCCCAGCGCTGGTGCTGAATGAACGCCAGAATGAAGGAATGCATGAGCACATGAATGAATGAAGGGGCACATGCATGGAAAGCAGAGCTGAGGCAGTGAGTCCAAGCCTAGAGAAACAGGGCTCAGCTGCGCCAGAAGCCGTTCCATAACCGTGTCCCCCTCGGCTCACAGGAGCGCCTCCCTCGGCCCCCGCCCCAGGCACCGTGGATGGGGAGGGGCACTGCCTCGGGGTCCTGTCCCCACGCTGTTCCTCTGCTAAGGGCTTCCCATGGGGTTGCTTTGCCAGCCTAAGGACTGTCACTATGGGGGCACAGGGTTTAGCTCTGCAGGGTGGGTCTCAGGGGAGGGTGGCCCAGGAGGAAGGGGACGTGTTGTGCACACGTGTGGAGGGTGGGCGAAGCCAAGCTTTTCCAGTCGCCAGTTTTTCTTGGCGTTGAGTCTACTCACGGGCTTTTACACCTCACTTTATTAACGCCTCTCTCCTCCTCCAGATGCTAATCGCCCTCCAGAAGCAGCTGCTATTAGCTTCTCTCCTGAGCCTCCAAATCCCCAGTGCTCAGCAAAACTCCCCTCTGATTGAAGCAGCTGGGCTCAGAAGCCGCACGTCTGCCTCCAGAGCTCATCAAAGCCCCTCAAAGGGAAGATTAACAGCAGCAGCCCATCAGCGAGGGCATTGTTGCCAGTCAGTTCGTGAGCCATGCTTGGCCACTCCGGGCCTCGCCAAAGACACAGAATTAGAGGATACTGGACCCTTAGAAGCATAGACTCTAAGAAGCATAGGCTTTCAGAAGCATGGGATCATCCAGTCTTCCCCCAAAATCAGCTTAGAGTGTTGGAATTTTAAGGATGCATCCTTTTAGAAGCTTAGACTCTTAGAAGTCACCTCAAATTTTATTCTAAGTTTGGGGAAAAATAAGTAAATCTAATCTTTGACACTGTCTTAGAAGACTAGCATCTTAGCTTATTAAAAGCCCAGAATTTCAAACATCTGTGAGCCCCAGAAACCGAGTCATCTAGGGGGTCGGAGGGAGAGAAGACTCCGTGGCCCAAGCCTGGAGCTCAGTGCAAGAGCTTCTCAGGGAGCCGGCAGGTCCCTGTGCCCTCCTGGCTTCTCACATGCTGGTGCGCTGGTGTTGGTGGGCCTGAATCCTGCCCTCCCCTAACTCCGAGCCTCAGGTCCAGGCAGTGACCGTGTAGGGAGGGCACTCCCTCTGCGTGGTGATGACATCAGCACCCCAGGGCTCCGTGCGTGCTCACACCTGGCCTCCTGGGCTCCCACCACCAGACGGCCCAGGGGTCCCAGGAGACCTGCCCTGTGGCATTCAGATGTGCCTTAGCCTGCAACCTATTACTCCAAGGAAGCCCGGGACGAGGAATGAATCGGGTGGGGCAGTGTGGGTGGGGTCTGGAGTCCTACTGGTCCCCACCCTCCCGCAGCCCCAACACAACAAACACCAGGCCCCCAGGGAGCGCAGGGTACGAATACAGCTCCCTGTGCCCCCCAAGAGTCGCATACCCAACAGTGGGTGGACCATGGGTTTGGGGGGACAGTGGGTGGACCATGGGTTTGGGGGGACAGCACCCTGAAGTCTAAGCCAGTGCACTCCTGAGTCAAGTGCCGTATGCTGTCCTGGCACCTGCCCCCCTGAGCCTCAGTCTCTCCACCCACAAAGTGGGCTCCTGGGAGACAGATCTGACACAGGCAGAGCACCGAGGACCCCAGCCTGCACCTCAGCTATCCAGAGAGTGGGCCAGCCTGGTCTCGGTCTCTCCAGAACTCTCCAGAAACAGAGCCCCCTGAGGGCACAGCGAGCCAGCGGGCCCCTGCCTGAGCGGTGCCACCCGGGGTCACTAAGCTGATAGTAACTTGTCTGGGCGGGTGCCCACCGGGCTCCGAGGGCTCTGGGGGAGGGCTCTGCAGGCCGCCCTGTGTGAGTTGCCCCAACACCCTGTCCCTAGGCGGATCCCCTGAGACATCCCCACTGACCCACACCCCCGTCAATACTCAGATACACCCTACCCAAGAGCTCCTCCTCGGGCCCTTCCCCTGATGTGCAGAAACAGAACGGGCTGCAGGATGCCATATGGGCAGAGAAAGGGCTGTGGGGAGAGTCTGTTCCTGGAAGACCACCCAGTGCCTCCCTTTCCCCACCCACAGCCCCAACTCTGGTGCTGGCCCCACCCTGGACCACAGCCACAGCCTCCCTGTTGTCGCCCTGCTCTCCTGAACACGGCCACCTGGCCATACGCTCCCCGGCTTAACTCTCTTCAGGGCCCCCAGTCACTCACTCATCAGAGCTCCACGACTGGTCTTGGCATTCAAGGCTCCCACTGTGTGACCAGAAGGCACTGGCTTGCCTCCTGCACCCTCCTGGGGGCCTCTGGTCTCTGGGCCTCTGCAGGGTTTGCTCCCTCTTCCTGAGGTGTCCTGTCCCCTCCCCTCGGCAGCTCCATCTTGCATCCCTGAGAGAAGTTGTCCTGAGAGCCTCCTGTGCTCTCTGCCCTCTGCACTTCCTGGTGTGAACCTGGAACTGGCGTCCCTCCTCCAAGCGCCCCACCCAGTCATGTCTGTCACTGGCAGGCGGTATCATCACTGGCACTGTTCCCGCAGAGCTCACAGGATCCTGAGTTGCCGGCTGCATCACTCACCCTGTACTGACAAGGAACTTGAGGTTCAGAGAGGTCAGACAACCCGGGCAAGGTCACGCAGCTTGTGGGTAACAGATCCAGCTGTGCCTACTCTAAGAACCTCTGAAGTCGGTGCCTAAAGTAGGCCATGTGGCTGGTGACCACAGCAGTCCTGCAGAAGAAGGTGCTCTTTGGAGGTGGCTGGCATGGCGAAGCAGGGAAGGGCACAAGGTCTGGAATCTCAGTTTCCCTATCTTTGAAATGGACTGATATTCCCACCTACCTGGTAGGGTTGATATAAGGATTAAATGAGATAGAATTAAATGGATTTTAGACAACATGCTCAACACAGTGCCTCAAACACAACAGGGCTCAGCAAGTCGGAGCTGTTGTGAGGCAGAGGACCTCTCTGAACCTCTGTCTCCTCTCCATTGGGGAAGAGAGGGTGCTCATTCCCAGCCCACTGCTCTCCCAGTTACTGTGTGCTGTGCGTGTGCCATGTGCTGTGTAACTTTCAAGCTACTGGTTATAATCCAGGTGTCAGTTATCTTTGCCAAGCTAACACAATTTTAAATTTCAGAATCACCATAGGCACGCCTGGAACTACTGTCATTCCTGTCATTGCTTACCCTGACCTCGTTGCAACGTTTGCATGCGGGAGCTTGCAAAGTGCATGTTGCAAACATTTGCACTTGTGCCCTTGACAACAAGATGGTGAGGAAAGTGCATCTTGAGCTCTGTTTCTCCAAGGAGCTCACAGAGACTCAGGAGGTGAGGGCCTTGCGGGGAGCTCAGAGCAGCTAACTGAGGTCAGAACCAGAGCAGGAGCCCGTGGCAGATGTCTTTGACACTTGCCTGCCCCACATCTGTCCCCTTTTGAGAGTGGCACAGTGATTCCTTGTGGAGCTTTCCCTTCCCATCGCTTGTCCATGTGGAGATGTGGGACACCCTGTACCCCAGGTCTAGGAGTGAGCACATGCCCCTGACTGCCCAGCGAGCACAGCCTGTCCTCCCAGCTCAGCGACCGGTGCTGGGGTGACCACGTGACTCCATTCTGGGCCATTTCCTGGACATGTCGGGAGAGAGGACACCTCCTCGCCTTGGGCTGGCTAAATGCCGCTGTAGACCTGGCGCTGCCCAGCTGCCAGAGAAGAAGATGAAGGACAGCAATGATAACGCCATGGGATACCTGGGACAGTCTTTGGCTCCAGCCAGTTGAGTGCAGCCGAAAGATTCTCGAGAAACACGTTCCAAATGCCATGTTCCCCACTCTGCCCCTGGTTCCTGGATGAGGAGGTCAGGCCCACAGGAGGGGTCGGAGCCCCAGCAGGGAGAGGATTTGGAGGCAGGAAGAGGAGGGTACAGGATGAGAGTCCCTTTGTGCCCTGCACTTGCTGGCACTTGGCCCTCGCCCTCTGATCCCTGGAGAAGCCTCGGAGTGGCCGAGCCGCACAGGACAGCCCAGCACCCGACATTCATGTGGCTGCTGGACCACAGATGCGTCCCGCTCTACAGGACGGCGGCGTGCAGCCCCCATTTGCCGCTAAAGACAAACAGCTGTTCCTCAGTAGAGGCATTTGCA
The DNA here is from genome assembly GCA_008086735.1 of Cheirogaleus medius. NCBI lineage: Eukaryota > Metazoa > Chordata > Mammalia > Primates > Cheirogaleidae > Cheirogaleus > Cheirogaleus medius. Next base: position 77,037,599 of record VBSM01001124.1, on the reverse strand, counting down.
CTTCACGCTTGGGAACGTGGGGCCTGTTTCCCTGCAGGGCCTGCCATTATAAGCCCGTTAAGGGTGAGCTGAGCCCTGTGAGTCAGGCTCCCAGGGGCACCGCACTGGAATGAGCCGTGCCGTGCTGGGGACGCGGCAGCAGGGCTGAGTCAGCACCACGTTAGACCTTGACTGTGTGTCAGACAACTTCCTTGAGCACGGGGGTGGGGGGGCG
>VBSM01001124.1:77002377-77023817 GCA_008086735.1 Cheirogaleus medius | reverse complement strand
GCAGGGCCCGGGAAGCTCTCATGTCATGTTGCAGTGGCAGAGAATCAGTGAAAGCTGTGACGTCTGGGGGGAGGAGGGGGCTGCAAGTCAAGTTCAGGACAAGGGCCGCAGAGGGAGGCCCTTGCTGCCTGTAGGACCTTGGAGAGGCCTGGGCCGGCCAGGCCTGAGCAGAGGGCTCTGCCAGGCCAAGGGGTGCTTCCCTGATGCCCCCAACTGCCAATCAAAGCTCAGGCTACGTCGTCTCCAAGCCCCTGTGGCTCTGAAGCTCTGAGACTCTGCAGATTAGTGATGATCCTTGGAGAGCCGAACTGCTGGGAAAGTTATTTTTCTCTCTCCCTGGAAAAATGGAAGGTATGAAGCCATGGCTGCAATGGCCTCAGTTCCAACCGATCGGCCCAACAGGAAATAGCAGCAAAAGAAAGAGTGTCAGGGTGGGAAAGGCCGGCGGTGCTCCCAGCTCCACCGCACAAGGATGGCCGTGCTCAGACAAGTCCTGTGCCCCTGCACCTCATGGCACAGGCACCGAAGGCCCAGAACGTGCAGGGACCTTCCCGGGTGTCACAGCACCACTGCCAGGGCTAGGACCCGTCCCCAGGCCTCTGCCCCCTACCTCCACTCTCCCTTTGGTCATAAGGGGCTGAAATTGCTGCCCACTGCGGGGTGGGAAGAGTAGGAATGAGACATTTGGAAAAGCACTCAGTAACTATTCTGTTTCCAGATGCCATTGTTAAAATTACCATATATTGTAATAGACTTTATATTTTAGAGCAGTTTTAGGTTTTAGGAGATTTGTGCAAAGTGCACAATTTCGAAGGTGTTTCACAGGTGGATGAGCAGTCATTGGCTTAGGAGACCCTGCAAGTGGGGAAGCAGTGGTGTTATCGAGACCCCCAAGCATAGGCCCGAGGGCCTCCAAGGCGTGACGTGGGCTGTGAATGGGACAAATGTTTACTCCAAGTCTATTTCCAGAGCAATGAGATCCTAAGACACCTTTTCAGATTCTGGAAACAGGGCAATCGCCCTTTCTGCACCCCAACAGAAGAGTGGGAGCAAGACAGTATCTGTGCTGGGGACAAGCATAGCTGAGATCGGAACACAGGCAGGGCCAGTCTGAGTCAGGGCTTGAGCAGGAGTCTGCATGCGGCCTCCGGAGATCCCGGCACAGACAGGTGCTGGGGAGTCTTTCCTGGGGAATCCGTCAGCCTAGAGGAAAACCATAGACACTGAGCTCAGGCATCTCCCAAGTACGTGGCCCAACTGGCTCACCCTATGTGAACCCTCAGCAAGGCAGCCTCGCACAGCACAGAGCCCTTGTTCAGTCCCTGAGGGTTCCCCCTAAATACATCACCCAGCCTGGGTCCCCTGACATGGACAAGAGCATTCACTGTGAACATGGAGCCCCATGACCAAAGACAACAGCAAATTGGACGGAACGGAGACTAGGCGGTTGAGTGGAAAACTCCTCGAATGATCATTTGCATCCTAAAGGGCACAAATAGGGCACAAATGAGTGCCAGGAAAGACCACAGCTGGGTGCAGGGAGCCCATGGAGGCCAGGCCCTGCCACAGGAGCGTACACGCAGGTGTGTGAATCAGGTGCAGGAAATGCCTTAGAAAGCAGAGGAAACATACAAAGGAAAAGCACCTGGCCAAGAGGGCTAATATTTTAGTACCATGTTTCCCCGAAAATAGACAGGGTCTTATATTTATTTTTCCTCAAGAAGACACCCTAGGGCTTATTTTCAGGGGATGTGTTTTTTTTTTTAAGTACGGTACAACAATCTACATTTATTCAAATATAGTTAAGTCATCTTCTTCTGGAACATCATCATAACTCTCCAAACCCTGAATTCCATCCTGAATTTCTTACGACTCTATTTCCTTTAGAACCATTGGCCCCAATCTCTCGTGTCGAGCAATAGAGCTCTCATGGGGCAGACGAGAAGGGCTGCTCATCTTCTTTACCGCTCCTCGAGGAAATGCATGGGTTGTACAGATATGCTGCGTAGCCACGCCCATCACTAAGTCTTATTTTCGGAGTAGGGCTTATATTGCGCAAATGCTTAGAAATCCTGCTAGGGCTTATTTTATGGGTAGGTCTTTTTTTCGGGGAAACACGGTAATAGAAACTCCGGAAAGAGAGAACAAGAAAGCAGAGGGGAGGAGATATCCAAAATAACTCAGTAAGTACCAGCAAAGGGAAGCGCATGTTAGGAGCTGAGTCATGCCGCCCAATTCATATGCTGAAGTCTCAATCCCCTGGGACCTCAAAATGTGACTGCATTTGGATACAGGTTCTTTAAAAATGTAAAGAACCCACAGGGTCCTAAACCTGTAAGATGGGCATCCTTATAGGAGGAGGAGCTCAGGACACAGACACACAGGGGCACACGGGGCACCTGTGTGAGGACCCAGGAGGACTCACACAGGAGAGAGGCCTCGGAGGAACCAGCCCTGCCAACGCCTGGGTCTCAAACGTCCAGCCTCCGGAACTGCGAGCCAATGAATCTCTGCTGCTCGTGTCCCCCAGCCTGTGGTCCTTCGCTGTGGCAGCCTGAGCAGACTGAGACAGGCACGAATTCCAGATTCAGTGGCCCCTGAGAGCACGGCCCAAGATGGGATCCACCACTGAGAGGTGCATAATTACGACATCTTGGGACACAGAGGACAAAGAAAATCTGATCCTCTCCCAGGGCAGGGCAAAAACCACAACTGTGAACAAGCACATGTCACACAAAGAGTCGAGACTCCAAATGGCATCGTCTCCTAAGGGCAGTGCCAGACACCAGAGGACAAGGACGCCGTGCCCAAAGCAAGCTCCCTCCTGAAAGCCCGAGTCCCGCCAAGCCATCAGCTTAGTGTGAGGCTGTGCCAAACATGTTATTCTACAAAGGCTCAAAGGTCCCCCCTACACACCCTTCCGGAAGAATTTTCTCTGCCAAAAGGAGGAGTAAGACAAAAAAGAAAAAAGGAAGTGAGATGTCCGGGGATCCCTGGTCCGAGTCTGAACAGGTCCCGAAAGGCGAGCCGGGCGCGGGCGGCTCGAGATGGCCCAAGCCAGGTGAGAGCCGCTTCTTCCACAAGATCAAATTAGTAGGACGCCTGATGTGTTTAAATGTCCTGAAGTGTTTACACAACTGGGGAGAGTTTGCGATGGAATTAGTGTTAAGTGTACAGAAAACTAAGCGAATGAAAAAATAAGACCATTATTAACTCCAGGGGGGAAAAATGTTGATGCAGGAAAAGGAAAAGAAATCATGTATTATGGGTTCAGCTTTGAGGCGTGTTTGCGATATCGAACTTGCAGAAATGGCAGGATTATTGTACTGGGAGGGTGGGTGGCAGGAGGCAGATGGAGGGCTCGGAACAAAAACACTCAATCTCTGCCCTCCATGGGGCAAGTCAATAGATAAAGCCCAAAACTAAAAAAATCAACAAGCCGTGTGTGCATGCCATTTGCAGATAGGGCGGTAAAATACCACAATCACCAGGGGTAGGAGGGGAAAATGCTTGCCCCTGGGGACCCAGAGGTGTGGGGCGGGGCCGCCTGGACTGATGGCTTCATGGCAGGCCGTGGGCTGACAGACTGAGGTCCCAGGGAGGCAGGTGCAGCTCCTCGTGAAGATACTTGGTCACAGCACACAGTGAGCCTCCCATCTCCAGGTGCATTCAAGCAGAAGTACCTGACAGGTGAACTTGCCAGGTGAAGACCTGGGGCATCAGTCCATGTACACACAGGACTGCATTCACCTCCCAGGACTGCCGTGACAAAGGACCACAAACTGGGCAGCTTAAAACAGCACGGCTTCATTCTCACGGTTCTGGAAGGTTCGTTCTCACAGAATCCGAAATCAGGGCGTGGCAGAGCCACCCTTCTTCCTGAGGCTCTAGGGGAGGACACTTCTCGGTGTCTTCCGGCTTCTGGGGGCTCCAGAGGTTCCTTGCTCTGGCTGTATCCCCATCTTCACTTGGCCTCTCCTCCCTCCTCCATGTGTCTCTCATAAGGATATTTGTCGTTAGGATCCTTAACTTAATCTCATCGGCAACAACCTTTTCCAAACAAAGTCACATTGGCTGATTGTGGATTAGGGAGGAGGCATCCTTCTTTAGCACCCCTGCCAGGTACTCCTCCTCCTGCTTGAATGCCCCTGGAGATGAGAGGCTCACTGCGTGCCATGACCAAGCATCTTCACATGGAGCTGCAGCTGCCTCCCTGGGACCTCAGCCTGTCAGCCCCAAGGCTGGTTCCTGAGTCCACACAGAGCCCAGGCGGGCAGCTCTAAGTGCCGTGGTGCTGGCCATCAGAAATCAGACAGATTCCTGGGCTTGGGCCTGCTCCATGTTTGGTCTGGGAATCACGGGGCGTTGGTGTTGGCAGGAGCTCTGGGAACGGGTGATGACAGCTGCCAATCTCCCCGAAGCCAGAGCTTCCCACGGGATCCAGGCCAAACAGGGCCGCCAGCAGTCAGTCGTGTGTCTGCAGAATCCTAGGCGTTTCCTCCAGCGTGCTGGCAGCCTTGTCCTCCCCGATCCCAAACTCTGTTCCTGGAAAGAAACTGCGGGTCATCTGGCCCTCCTGCTCCTGCATTTGAGCACTTCAAGGATCTTGAGTCATTCATGTAAGGACAGTTCTGCTTTGATTTCAAACAGTCATACAAACTGCAAGCGCCTGCTCACAAAGGTCGGCCATTCCGAGCATGTCAGGCACACCCAAAAGAGGGAGCAAGACCCCTGGTGACGGCACAAGTGGGCTCTTCAGGCTGCCTTGGCCCCTCCCTGTTCACACAGCAGAGAAGGAGAAGCCGAGGCCCAGGCAGGGATTGCAGGGGCAGGTCCTTCTGCCCATGTCACAGAAGCCTCCTGTGCCCTGTCCACTTGTCCTTGTCTCAACAAGCATCACCCCACGGCTGCAGGTAGGCAGCAGCAGGTGGCGATGGGGTCGGATTGATGCTCGAACGCTACTCTGGGTGCCGCGCTACTGTCAGACAGGACTGAGGAGGGACCCACAGGTAGAGAGGGGCTGGGGGAAGGAGGGTGGTGTTGCCTAGTGGTTGTAAACTCGGGCTGCGTGTCCTCGAATCCCGGCCCAGTGCTCGGGCCCAGCTTGGTGGCATCAGTGGTGTTCCACCAGGTGTTCGTCCCAAAGTCTGCTGAGCAACAGCCCCGTCCTCCCACACAGGCCTCCCTTCCCTCCGGTGTCTTTGTGAGCTCCCCAGGGACGGAGGACAGAGGGGCAGGGACAGAAGAAGAGGACGTCTCTCTCTCTCCATTTCAGGGCTGCCTCTGCTCTGCTCTCTGCTTCCTGGGGCCACCTCCTGGCAGCCTCCCAGGGCGCTGACGCCGAGTCTCTGCTCCGTGTGGCTCTGACAGTGCTGGGGCATGCGCTCACTCTACGATTTGCACCGGACCTGGGTTCTGGTTCCCAGTTTGGTCCCACGGTAGACACACCATAGATGGCCACTGTGCCTATGGACGCAGCTCATTTCAGCCACCCAGCACCAGGGAGTGCAGCACACACACAGAGGGAAGCGCGGTCCTAGCGAAGTCGACCTTTGGGTTTATTCCCCCAACCCAGGGCACACACGCTCACAGGGAGCTCCCACCACACCCAGCATCAAGCGTCGCTCAGCCCCTCAGGCCACTGCCAGCTCCGGCCACTGTACCAGCATCCTTCTCCCTGCCTACAGAGTGTGCCAGATGAGTCTGTCTGCACAGGTTTGAGCACACGTACAGGCGAAGTTCAAGTTCTTTGCCATGGCATGCCTTTTGCCCTAGACAAAAGAGGTCCACACTTTTGAGGCCCCCAACACTCCTGGTGGGGAAAGGGTTGTCTGCCCAGAACACGAGGGGTCTGTCAGACCATCACCGCCCCTATGGTGGGCCCACGTAGCCCAACCCACTCCTACACAAGGCCAGTTTCCTGCCGTCTCCATGACTGCACCCAAGGGTCCATTTGTACATCTGTGTCTTGTCTCAGGGTAGGTCTGAGTCAGGATTCTTGAGTGAATAAACCGGACCTGGTAGTGGGTCTCTGCCCAGCCCCTGCCCACCTGTCAGGGTCGACATTGCCATCAGAGAGCCACCGTGCGACTATTGCAATTTGATGCTCACAGTGACCCTCCAAGGGGGCTGGTGTCATAACCCCGACAGCAGTGAGGCTCACTGAGACCCGTCAGTTTGCCTAAGCCACAGCTGGGGCCGAGCACAGGCAGTCTGACACCGGAGCCCCCGCCCTTTCCCACAACAGCACAGACAGCCCTAAGCCGGAGGGGCTGAGCTGGCTGAGGACACCGGGTGTGGCCATGTCCAGCACATGGGGGCTGTGGCTGAGGACACCATTCCCCAGCAGGGTTGCCCTCTGTCTAGAGGAGTCAGATTTAGCAAATGAAAAGAGATTTAATAAAACACTCAGTTAAATTTAAATTTAAGATAAACAATGAATTTTTTAAATAAAAATATGTCCCATGTACTATTTGGGACATACTTATACTAAGAACTTGTGTGTTGTATATCTAAACTTCAGGTTGCATGGGGCACACCACACGTTGCCTGGCCACCCTACCTCCGTCCTGGGGGTCTCTGGGTTCCCAGATGCTGTTGTCTGGGGCCCAAGAGGCTCAAAGCTTTGGGGTATGGAGTGACCCCAGTACTCACGTGGAGGCGCTCTTGACAGAGAAGGATGTGGGGTGGAAACATGGAGGGGAGGGCATCTCCAGGAAGCCTGATCCTGCTCTCAGGCTCAGCCCCCTGACTCAGGAAGATGTGGCCACCTCCCCTTCCCAGAGAGGAGGGTCCAGGAACAGGGAGGGCACTGACCCTGAAGCACAGTGTCACTCTTGTCCTGGACCCAGACAGGGAGCACCTGGCCCATAGGCTGGTGGCCTCTGCCCTCTGCCTTCTGCACTCCAGGAGGCGTAGACGGCCAGAGTCGGGGGCCAACATGTCCCCCGTGAGAGTGGAAACATCCTCTCCCCCTCTCTCCGGTTTGCAGAAGCCCAGCTCGGGGAAGGAGGCTGTGGGTTCCTTCCTGTGTCGATAAGCGCTGGCGCCTCGGGCCAGCTCGGAAGATTTCACGGGCTTGACTGCAAAGGGCAGTGGGCCCCCGACACACTTCATCTCCCCGTGCAAATTGATTTTCCTTTTCCTTTCTGATTTTTTCCCTTTCAACAATTAGCAGTTGAAGAGGCTGGCTCAAATCAGGAAAATGAGACTTCAGAAATTAGATGCGCTGACAGAGAGGCTGTTGCCACCTGCAGGAGTCCTGAGCCCCACACACCTCTGCAGACATCATGGGGCTGGGGTCGCAGGCTGGGGGTGGGAGGGAGGAGGCGGTGCAGGGGCTGTGTGAGCGCACGCAGTTCTCTGCCGCACCCCTTCCACAGGCGGGCCGATGCTGATGCCGCAGACCCTCAGCCCCAGTCAGCTGTCAAATGGCAGCGACTATAAAGACCAAGCCAGAACCACCGGCCCAGCTGCTCCCAGGTTCCTGACCCACAGAAACTGTGAGGTGCTAAGTGTCAGGCTACCTCGTTTACAGAACACCAGCACTGCTAGGGGTGGGCGCACAGGAGGAGCCTGCGGGGACACGGGGGGAACAGCAGGGCCAGCCCCTCCCCAGTTGCCTGGCCACAGATTGGCAACTGGCACAGAAAATTGCCCCTGACTCAGAAGTGGTTTGGGAAACGCCTTCTAAAAACTCTAATAGAACCGCAAACCTGGTTGAGGAAGAGAGACAGAGACAGAGCGACCGAGACACAGAGATCTGAGGCGGCAGGGATGGAGATCCCCGTGGCTCCAGGGCCAGGCCTGTGGTTCTGGGAGTGTTTCAAAGGCTCCGAGTGTGGGAGCAGGATGGACCCCCCAGCCTGACCTTCCGTCCACAAGCGAGAAGAGTGAGGCCGCGGAGGGCTGACTCGTCCAGGCCACAGCCACGGCTGAGCAGAGTGTGGGTGGATCTCCAGGCCCAGCCCTGTGCCTGTCCCCTGTCCTCAGCCCACCTGCACTCAGCTGGGGAGAACCTTGACCTTGGCCACAACCTCGTCATGCTGAGAACACATGCTGGGAAGAGCCTTTTGAAGGGCAAATCCAGACCTCCTGACCGGCCCCAGCCCAGAGCCCATGCCTCTCGAGTCGGCCTGTGGATCTGCAAGGTCACCTACCAGTGGTTCCCAGACCCATGCCCACCCTCCATGCCAGCGCAGGTGCCACTCCTCGGCCAGTCTGGGGTACCCTGCCCTCTCCCCACACGCCAGCCACTGCCCTTCAAGTCCCCGCTCACAGTCTACCTCTGGGAAGGCCACTCTCCCTGGACCCCACCCCATGTTCCCTGCCCCACCATGGCCCAGGTCTTACATCACCCCACAGAAGCAGGGCTCTTACCTGCACTAGACAGGGACCTGCCAGGGGTCAAGTGCCGTGGGTTATGACCCTGAAGTCTCATCAGTTTTCTAGCCTAATTTATATATGAGTGACTCAATCCCTATGCAGGAAGGCTCCAAGGTGGCATCAGAAGAAAGGCCACCCAGCTTCCAGCATGGACAGGGATGGTGCCCAACCACGGCGAGGGCCAGGCTGCCCACCAGGATGTGGGAAGAAGGGGGTAGTCAGTGCTGAGGATGTGCCAAGCACCAGACACTGTGGATGGGCACACCTCGCCACCCCATGGAGGAGGAGGCAGCTTGGCCAGCTCACGGCCATGACAACTTCCCCCCAACATCTCAACGGCCCTCCCTGCCCTCTTCTCTGTGCCCACTGAGTGACTGAGCCGCCTGTGGGAGGAGAAGGGAATGGGGTCCTCGGTGGCTCCAGAGGCCTCCTGGGCAGAATGCAGAGGATCCCATGGACATTGGGAGAGGCCCCAAATCTCCCTCCTGGTGCTGGTGGTCACTATGACAAAGCTGCACATTTGTCCAGTGCTGTCCCCACATGCACTGCTCAGTCCTCACCCCACCCTACCCCCAGGTCCCCCCTGCAGAGATGGGGGCAGGAAGCACCCAGATGGTAGGTCTCTGGCCCTGACCACGGTGCAGCTGGAGCTGGGGCACCAGGGCTAGAGCACACCTACACACGGACCGCACGGTCATCGCATCCCAGCCTGTCTCCCTGGAGACTGGCATCACCCACATGAAGGGCCTGTGATTGCCATGCTTGGCATGGAGCCCTGTGCCCAGAACAGGCCTGAAGCCTGCCCCGCCTTGAATAAGCATGTATCAAATGAATGGATGAATGAACCCATGAACGAATGAAAGAATGAATAAACTGCCCAGTTGCCTTGCCCCTCTGCCTGTCCCCAGCTCTCAGCCTCCCAGACCTTCCCTGCCCTCCCAGCCTCCTGCTCCAGCATAGCAGGGCCCAGCTCTGGGCACAGGGAGCAGAGAGCTGGCTCCCCTTCACCTTTCAATCTGGCCCCCCAGGCTGAGGCCCCCTCCCCGCCCTGCCCACCCTTTCCCTTCCTGCCCTGGAATTCCTCTCTGCAGCTGTTCCAATCTGAAAGCAGATTTGCCTGGGGGACATGCGGACTGGCCTGGGATTAAATCCCTGCCTTTGCCATGTTGGGGAGGTGACACTCTGGAGTTGATGTCGCAATTTTCTCTTTCTCCTAATTAAACAGAAAGCACAGCCACCGAGGGGGAGGGGGAGAAAATGAAGAATTAAAGGCATTTGCCTGTATAAGTCCAGCGGTTCGGGGCTTTCCATTTAGTATTTAAAAGCTTCCCGCGTGTCTGCTGCACAGAGATAGGAGTGTGCAGTAAATGGCAATTTCGCACCTTCCCGCAGCCCCGAGCATGGGGGAGGGGAGGCAGCTGCGGGAAACAGGCCAGGATGCTCCTCAGAGCTGGAGAAGCAGAAGGCGGGGCCTCTCGGAGTAGGCACTGGACACAGGCACCGCTCATCTTCACCTTCTGCTCTTGGTCCTGCCCTCCCCCGGGTGGGGACCAGCGCTGTGATGATGCTGGAAGCCCCAGGGGAGGGACCCTGGGCCCTGGGGACAGCAGAGCCCTTCCTGGATGCTGCCAAGGGCTTTCCTGGGGACAGGAGCTTATCTTTTTGGAGGGTGGCAGCCGGGCCTCCTTGCTGGGTCTCCTACAGTCCTGTGAAGTCACGACTGTCATCCCTGTTTCAAAGCCAGAGAGCCCAGATCGGGGCTTCCCCTTCTTCCTTCTCTGGGCCAGGGCTGGGGGGGTGTCTCCAACCAGGTCATCAGGCCCCCAGGCCAGACCTGGACACAGCAGGCATCGCTTGGACTTGCGGTTCCTTGGCCACAGGTGGCCACTGCTCTGTGGGAGGGGAGCTGGGAATTGCCTGGGGACGAAGGGTAAGGGACGGTGGCATTCACTCGCCCACCTTCTCAGGCAGAGCTTGAATCCCCCAGCCCCATCCTGCAGAGGAGAAGCAACAGCCAGGGCAGCCGGGGCAGGGGAAGAACAGGCTCAGGACTGAAGCCACAGGCGGGACTCAGACCAGGGCTACTGTGGGCTGGGAACCTTTGCTCTCCCCGTAAAGCCCACTGCCCAGGGGATGCCAAAGGCAGGAGGTGATCACAGGAGTGATCTCTGGGGTGAGCAGCTCCTACAAACAACCCCTCTCTCCTGCAGTGCTGCCCCCAGGCGGCGGCCCCTCCATCCATGGGGTCATAGCCCATGTGGTTTCCGGGCAGTTTATATTTCCTTGTGCTGCTGGTGATTGATCGGGGCTCTCCGGCAACTCTGCGCTCAGGCCTGGGACGAGCACTGTACAGCCACAGATGCCACCTTCAGACACCCCCAGGTCCTCCGCAGCAGCTCTGACCACTTCTGCTCTGGGACCCTTAGGAGCCCCCTGCTCCTGATGGGGTGTCACCTGCTCCCTGGACTGGCTCAGCCAGTTGTCCTGCTCCTTGCGGGACCTCCCTCTGCACCCCACCTGTTCTTACACGGCAGATACCTTGTCACTCAGGGCGTCCATGGCGCCGAGAAGTGAACTCAAACACCTTCCAGAATTACTCGGGTACTCGAGTACCACCGCTCTGGCCCCTGGCTCCCTCCCCTCCCCCTGCTATGCAGCCTCGCACCACTCCCGGCTCCATCCTCCCCTGGCTGCTGGAGCAGGGCTCTGGAGAGGGCCTTCCCTGCCTACCCTCAGCTACCAGCTCCCTGACCTGGCGTGGTCTTCTCATCCATGGAACTGATTCTCACCTGAAACGTAAGGAAATGGGTTTGTCAACGTCTAAGTGGTTCATTCCCCATCTCGAATGTACATTCAAAGCAGGAGAGAGTGCACACATCTGGACGTGTCCCCCGTGGTGTCTCTAGGGCCAGAATGAACAGGCCTGGCCGCCGGACACATGGAACTCTCTGGTGAATGAATGAATGAATGGGACCCTCCCCTAACCTATTCTTCCCACACCAGTCTGCTCTCTCATTAGGAATCTCTTAACGTTGAAGGGAAGTTTCAAGTGATCAGGATGAGGAAGAAATGATTCTCTGTGGTCCCCAGGAGCAGGACGCTGCTACCCAAAGGCTGAGGTGGCAGATGGAGAGGGGCCCTGGGGGGATACCCAGGGAGGGGGCGCCGCAGGTGCTGCTGGAATGGCCACGAGCAGGAAGTGACTGGCCTTGGAGGCGCTCTGCTGGCCAGGCTGAGATGGACTCTGCATGCTGGGGCGGTGGGAGTGGGGGGCAGGCTGGGGTGGGGGTGGAGGAGGAAAGGGGAGAAAAGGAGCTGCAGGGGCCTTTGCTCTGCACCAACGTGTCCTGCACTCTCCACTGGCCTCTCGGTAGCCAATGGCCCAGCCTTCTTCCTCCCCCTCGGTGAAGGAGGAAACCGAGTCCCATCACCAGTGAGTCACCAGCCAGCAAGTGGCAAGGCCCAGACGCAATGGACTCCAAATAATGGGGTGGCCTGGGGCTGGGGACTGGCCTGGATCCTGCGAGCCCCAGAGCTCCCCGGCCCTGCCCGCCCTGCCCCTGTCCCTCATGGAGAAGCTGCCAGCTCTCCTGGCTGAGCCGGAGGCCCCAAAGCCCAGCCATCCTGATGCAGCCCGTGCGCTGCGCACCAGTCATGACTGCGGCCCAGGTAACAACAGTAATATTGACTTGTGCCCTGGGAATCTCCCAGAGGGCCAGATGGAGCAGGGCCTGAGGCAGAGCTGCCCAGAGCCTCAGCAGGCCGTCCAAATGCCAAACGCTTATTAGTCCCGCAGCACCAGGCTCTCTGAAGTGGCTCCCGCCTCCTTTGCGAGGGTGTAATTGTCCGGCCCTGCCTTGCCAGTACTGTGATTAATTGCTCAGGGAGGGCAGCACCGCTGCTCAACTCCCTCCCTTCTGCTTCCCGTCTCCAAGGAACCAGCAGGGTCCCTCACAGGTAACCCCAGACTGGGTCCGGGACTCCAGGCTCAAGGCCCAGCCCTTGCCATCAGCCACGAGCCTCAGTTTCCCCTTTTCTAAAATGCAGATAAAGCCCATGCCCTGCCTTCTGGTTAATTTGTCTGCTTTGCTTAATTCAACTCCAAATCTCTTGACAAGGATTGGACCCATTGGAGCGTGTCTATCACACTAGTCAGCTGCGCGAAGGCCTGTCGCGGAGATGAATAAACGGGCGAGACTCAGGGGACCCGGAGGACTGGGAGGGGGGGCAGCCTTCAACAGCAACAACTTAATGACAACAGCAGCCGCCCTGAGCTCAGCGCTCACTCTGCACATGCCGGGCACTGCCCTGAGCTCGGAGTCCAGCCCAGGCCCAGGGGCCCTCCCAGCACCCACCGTGCCTGGCGGGGTGCAGCCACAGAGCAGGCAGCCAGAGCCTCATACACAGTTTAAGAAAATCCTCTGGGGTCAGCAGTTCTGACGGGGTGTGGCTGTCCGAGGGTCAAATGACCTTTCTCCTCTCTCTATTCCCAGTTCTGTGCGTCCCTTTGATGACTGTTTCTTGCACAATGTTTTCTCAAAGAAGGGCAGACTTTTGCCTCAAGTCACAAGGAGTTTGCCTTCCAGCTGAACAGCTCAGGGCCATTTCTGAGCTACCTGTGACCTCCTCTGAGCACCCCCAGGAGTAGGCGGGCTGAGCGAGGAGGCCGTGAGGAACCCCGTACACACGACAGCACCGAGGCCGGGGGCGAGCCAGCCCTGCCAGTGCCCGCTGCTGGGAGACACAAGGCAGCGGGACAGGCGCTGGGCAGCCAGGTGGCTCTGGACACAGCAGGAGGCCAGGAAGTGGGCAGAGGCTGGGCTGGGGGTGGGCTGGGCGGGCCAGAGGCAGAGCACAGAGCCACGCTGGGCCCAGCCTCGCTCCAGGCCACGCCAGGACCGCAGCAGCTGAGATGCAAGAGGCCCCGAAAGAACTTTCCAGTAAGCGCCGGGCCCAGGACAGGCAAGTGAGCCCCTTGCCCAGGTACAAAATTTAAAGGGGGTGCCAGAAAACTTGATAATCAAGATAAATGATATTTTAATGCATTTTTAAAAACTCAAAGGTGAAGAAATATCAACATCGTAATAAAAATAAGATCCCTCAGGCCAGGATTCTGCTGAGGCTGGTGCAGAACACCCAGTGGCCAATAGAAACGATGCTTCCCTGTGACATTAAATGCCTGAGCAGACAAATGCCACCTTGTTTTTGTATTTTTGAAATGTATTTTAATTGACAAACACAAATTGCATGCCTTCACTGTGTACAGCATGATGTTTTAAAGTGTGGAATGAATTGTGGAATGGCTCATCCAGCCTGGGAACAGCTGTCGTACCTCACAGCACTGAGAACACTTGAAATCTACACTCTCAGTGACGCTGGACTCCGAGCACAGTGCTCCTCCCAGAGCACCCTGACCCACAGCTGCCATCAGCCCCTGCCCCTTCTGGGGCCCCCTGCCCCTTCTCCACCAGCCCCTGACCACGTCCAGCCAGGGGGCTCCTCTCCCAGTGGGGACTTTGGCCCCTGAAACCCAGAGCCAAGCCGCCCAGCCCTGGCATCTCAAGGCTGTCACTCTGGCAGGACCACGATGGCCTTGGGCAGACAAAGGATGCCAGCCTTCCCACAGCCTGGTTTCCTCAGCACCCGCCGGTGTCCTCCCTCAAGCAGGTGAGGGTAGCTGCTGTGCTTTGCAATCAAACTGTCAGGACAGAGAACCTTCTGCCCAGTTGACTTCTCGGGCCCTGGCATAAGGTCTCTGGCGGGGTTGGCCCAGGCCCAGGTGGAAGTCTCACCTGCCCCTGGAGGGACACGGGGTTTTGGGGCTCCCAAATGGCAAGATGACAGCAGGTGGGGCCATGGGACAAGAGGCAGACACAGAAATATGTTTCAGTCCATACTTAGACAAGACGCTTCGCATCCATGTCCTAACCTGGGACATGTGCAGAGGAGTCTCAAGAACAGGGCGACCTGCTCCCTGGACACGGACGCTGCAGACTCCAGAGCCAGCCGTCCCAGGTTTGAATTCGGGCTTTCAGCTGACTGGATTGTGGACCCAGGCAGGGAGATGGGCAGCCTCCCTTTCTATCATCCATAAAATGGGATAGTGATAGTACCCACACCTTAGGGTGCTGCAGAGATTAAATTAAACACATGCTGAGTACTAAGCAATGTGTCTGACACCCAGTGAAGAGTGGCAGTCCAAGGACACAAGCATGGTAGAATTAGCACCATCATCCTCATTGTTCCACACCCTTGCCATGAAGTGAGAGGAGATCTCAGGGAGACACCCTCCAGGTGAGCCAGATGATGCCATAAGGATGCTATTTTCTCAGTTTCTCATTGCCAGGTCTGCCGAGTGGCTGGGCAAGGAGAGGTGGCCTTAAATAGTGGTCACTTCTCCGGCATGCTCCCCCAGAGCTCAGCATGGGGAAAGCAATCAGTCTTACATCTATCATAAGTTAATAATAAATGAATTTCCTTTGCTCATTTTGCTGATACTGAGATCTAACACACGGTGTCTGTGGTGATAATATATTGCAACAACAGATAATGCTCTGAGTGACAGCTCAGCAGAACAGCACACGGGAGAAGCCAGCATGGCTCGTGGGCCCCTCACTGGCCAGGAGTGCCCAGGGAGAGGCAGGGATGCTGGCTACATCTCAGCCGGTTCCGGGGAAGCCTACACCACACCCCCTGGAGCCAGGGTTGGGGCGAGAGAGGGATTTGTCCAGATCCTGGGGTTCTAAGTCCAGCTCTTCACCTGATTGGCTGTCACGCTGGGCACATCCCTGCCACTCTGAGAGCCTGAGTTGTCTTTCTGTAAAACAAAGAGGTTAAGACAGTTGCAAAATGAGCAGAGGCTACAGTGGGCACTTACGGTGTGAGTCCCTCAATGGCTAAGGGCCACGTGGGGACATGATCAACTTCATCAGAGCCTGAGAAACACCAGGAGAAGCCACCGTTTTGCACCCACCAAAATGGCAGCGGTTAGGAAGGAGGGTACCACTGCATGTGGTGCGGAGAGAAAGGACTCGGTGCTGGCGGCAGGGGTGAGGCTGGTTCAGCCATTCCAAAAGGCAAGGGGGTCTCGGCAGAGCCCGGTTAGATGCACGCAGGCTAGGACGTGGCAGTGCTGCTCCTGGGACCCGTATCTCACAGGAATTCCCACAGAGATCCCAGAGGGGCAGTGGAACAGGAGGCCCCTCATCCTGGTCCGGCCAGGCTCCCCAACAGGCCAGGTGTTGCCAACCCAAAATAACCAAAACAGTCAAAATCTAATCTACAGAGAGTTTATTCAAACAAAATCTAAGGATGAGCCGCCCGGGAAGCACAGATGCCAAAGAATGGAAGTCAGTGTCCCAAAGCACAGAAGTTGTAGATCGTCCTAGAGACAGAGTTTAGGAGGCTTAACAAAGTTTCAACATCTTCCTGTGTAACATTTAACACGAAGTCATGACGATCGGATTAGTCGAGAGGTCTTTTTCTCTCGGAGAAGGCTTACTTACGTTAGAGGCGTGGGGTCTTGGGCACACCGGTCTGAGCTCTGTAGGGGACAGGGAAGGAGGCAGTTAACCTACAACACAGATCAGCAATCGGAAGGGGTCGTCCCAGCTCTGGTCTCTCCCAGCCACCTAGGGAACAAGGACAATGGGGAATAGAGTTAAACTATAAACTAAGGAGCAGAATTGCAAACATGCGGCGTGACTCAGACTCTGGGGCTTAATTTCCCCCTTGGCACAATAAATTTATAAAGTCTTGAAATTTTATTTTCCTTTACAGTCTTGGTTGGGGTGATGGGGGCTAGTCACCTATGACCTCGTGCCTCTTGTCCTCCTCCTGGCACTTGCGGGCTGCCTGGGCGACCCCTTCCTGGGGATGGACAGGGCAGCGGCCCCAGCTCACGAGCTTGGTTCAAGTCCCTGCTGTCTCGTCAGGTAACAGAGGAAAAAGGGGACGGCAAAGGTGGTGGTAGGGATGGTGAAAAGTCGAGGGCACTTTTCAGTCCCCCTGAGTGGGAGGTGACCCCAGCCCGGATGCCGAAATGCAGGGTGGGGGCGTACGTGGATCTGCAGGGCACCGAGCCCCAAGCTGCTGTCCAGCCACAACGGGACAGACCTTAAAACAGCATTGACGGGAAAGCTAGGGAGCAAATGAGACTTACAGTCACTCAAACAACAGGCCATTAATGAGGCTGGAGCAGCCTGAAGGACGTGAGAAACCCGTAGAGAAGGTGCCTGTGGGGGACTGCAGGGAGCAGCACGTGCAAGCCCCAGGCCAAGAGAGGAGGAGTGGATGGCACAGACTCTGGACAAAATGTAGGGGACGGTCTGTGGGGCCCAAGGTCCCTCAAGTCCTGGCCTGGCCCGACCCCAGGGGAACCCTCTGGGCTCTGCACAACCACCGAGTCTGAGCCGCAATGGGACCCACCTTCCAGCTCCACTTCCGCCAAGCAGCTGTGAGAGGCTGGAGCTGCACCAGAGCTGGGCAGGGTGTCCCACGTTGCAGGGGAGGGCAGGGCCACAGTTGTCCTGACACGCCCGGGCTCAGGGAAGGCCTTGTCAAGCTGCTCCTGGAGGAGCCGCCAAGGCCCACGGCACTGAGCTTCTGTGACATGCAGAGGCAGGACTCTGCCTGCAGCCCCGGGCTGTCTCAGGAGGGAAGGAGGGAGAGCAGGGCTAGCAAACAGCAACCGCAGCAGGGCTGGCCTGGGGCAGGCCTGAGAGCAGTGAATTAGGAGAAGCAGCTCTGCCCTCAGGGGGTCTGCCACAGGTGAGGGAATTTTATAGGTTTCCAGTTCATAGTGGGCCAGAGCCCCCAGTGTCTCCTCCAGCTGCGATTGCTACAGCAAAAGGAGCTCTGAGTGGGGACGCCTCTAGCAGCTAGGCAGGGCCCTCTCCTGCATCTCCCACCTGGGCATCGCCACGCCCCAGCCGCAGCCCCCAGCTACATTTGCAAACTAGCCCCGCCCCTCCGTCCTCCTCTGGGGCAGCCCTCCTCCTCACATTTCTTAGACTGGCTCCTTCGGCCTCCAGAACAAAGTGCAAGGCCTCAGTAACACCACCCAGGCCCGTGACATCTGCCTCAGTGCCCACCTGGCATGTGACCTGTTCGTGCCCTGCCATCAGTGGAGGTGCTTCCCGGCACCCCCGGGCCTCTGAACCTGGCGCTATCTCTTCCCAGGAAACACCCTTCCCTGCCTCTGTCCCCATGGAGTTTCTATCCAGGACCCAGGCCACTGTCACCCCCTCAGACCCCAGTCTAGAGATCTGGCCACTCCCGACACTCGTGCTGACCCCAGCACAGCTAGGGAGCTGGGCCAGGCCTCTGTCACCCTCCTCATTTCTGTTCCCTCCACCCCCTTCCAGAGACAGTCACCACCAGGAGTTGAATGTTTATCATTCACTTGCATTTTCCACTTTTACTACATGTTTATGTTCCCATAAACAATATAGAATGTTCTTTTGTAGGGTCCTAAGCTTTGCCAACCAGTACGTTACCGTGCACACAGTACTGCAGCGAGGTGGGCTCGGTCAGCATTTGCTTTCGAGCTTATCCGTGTTGGTGAGTGTAGCTCCAGTTCCAATCTCCAATACCAACCCTTTTATTAAATACACAACTGACTTGCCCATCCTCCTGCTGAAGACAGGTGGTTTCCACTGATAATGCAGTGAGTGTTCTTACACCTTTCTCTATAGGCATCGTGAGGAATTTTCTAGAAGTGGCATTGCTGGGCCTGATCCCATAAGTGGCTCCACAGCTATGCTTGTTTTCCAGAACAGTGGTGCCAACGCCCATCCACGGGCAGCGAGCCGGACACCCTCTGTCCCACCCCCTCACATCACTTGCTGCCGGCCAACTTCTCGCTTACGCCAGTCTGCTGGGTGCAAAACGGCATCTCTTTAAATTAATTGTCATTTTCCCCAAGCAATAGTGAGATTGAGCTTCTTGGTACATATTTACTCAGCTTTTATTTCCTCTTTTGTGAACTGGCTATTCGAACCCTTCACTCATTTTCTGGAAAGGATTACTCTGTCTTTTTCTTACTGACTTGGAGATGTTCTTCATGTTCAGATACTAACATTTTGTTGGTTTTACGCATTAAAGTCACTTCCTCCCCTTAGCAGAGTAGGAGAGCAGTATTCCTTTTTTGTCCGACTTCTTCTATTCAATGCAATTATTTAAAGATTTATCCACATTATTGAAAGTATCTGTAATTCCTTCTTTTTTACAGCCAAATTGTATTCCATTGCGTGGCTGGGACGTGCCACCCTTTGCTTATCTGTTCGCGTGTTGATGGACTGTTACATATGCTACACACCCCACAGTCTGTGTACATAGATGTTGCTATTGCTGTTATTATTTTATTTAAACAGTCACTTTTCCTTTAAAGATGTTAACATAGTAAGAAAAAAGTCTTGTGTGTTTATTCATGTGTCACCTGCTCCTGTGCTCTGCAGTCTTGTGTGCAGATTCATGATTCCATTGTGTGTCATTGACCTTCTGCCTGAAGGACTCGTTTAACATTTCTTTTTGTGCAAGTCTGCTGGTGATGAACACTTTCAGCTTTTGTGTATCTAAAAGTCTTTCTTTTCTTTTGGAAAGATATACTCACTAGGTATAGAATTCTCAGTTGACAGCTTTTCCCCCAGTACTTAGGGACCTTGCCCCATTGTCTTCCCACCATGTCACTCGCACTGAGAAACCAGCCATCACCCCCACTGCCGCTCTCCCACGTGTACACACGGCCCGCCCCACCGACACCCGGCTGCTTTGGAAATTTCTGTTTATCACCGGTTTTAGCAATTGGATTTTGATATTCCTCAGTGTTGTTTTCTTCATGTTTTTGTGCTTGAGGTCTGCTGGGCTCCTTGGAGTTCTGAGTTTACACTTTTCATGAGTTTAGAAAATTGTCTGCATTATTTCTTAAAGTAATTTTACTGCTCTCCCCTTGTGGAGACTTCAATTACACATCTCATAGGCCGTTTGGAGTTTTCCCATAGTTTGTTTTTTTTATATCTTTAAATATTCTCCTTTTTCTTTCAGTTTTGTTTTGCATGATTTGGATGGTTTCTATTTCTGTGTCTTCAAGTTCATCTTTGAAGCTTGAAGACATAGTAATGTCATCTTCGAGCTAATCTTTTCTTCTTCCATGTCAAATGTGCTAATAATTGTATCCAGTATACTTTCCATCTCACATGTTGAAGTTTCCATGTTTAGAAGTTTGATTTGAGTCCTATTTTTACAACTTCTATGCCTCCACCTAACTTTTTTGTTTCAGTTATTTAAATGTATATTTATTTGTTCTATGTCTACTAAATTTTTGAACATACATGCTCATGTACCGTCATCTATTCTAACATCTGTGTTCTAGATTGATTCCAACTGATTGTTATTTTCTCTTCATCATGGGTTGTATTGTCTGGTTTCTCTCCATGCTTGGTAATTTTTTATTGGAAGACAGAGATATTGTGAATTATATTTTGTTGGGTGCTGGATACTTTTGTATTTCTGTAAATACTTTTGAACTATGTTCTGGGATGCAGTTAAGTTACTTGGAAAGAGTTTGACATTTTCAGATCTTGCTTTTAACATTTGTTAGATGGGATCAAAGATATCCTCAGCCTGTGGCTAATTATTCCCCATTATTGAGGTAAAAGCCTTCTGTCCACTTTCCCTAACATCTAGTGAATTATGAGATTTCTCAATCTACCTGGTGGGGACAGGCACTAGTCCTGGCCCGGCGTGAGCACTTCATCAGCACTGTTTCATTTAATCCTTTCAGGGGTTCTGTCTCCAGCCTCAGTCTCTCCACACATGTGTGCTGGTCACTCCTTGGCTGAATGTTCGGGAGGACCCTCAGCAGCTGTCTGCACTTCCTGTCCTGTGCCTCTTCTCTCTGGCACTCTGTCCTGGGAACGCTTCCCTGGGTCCTTGTTCCTTTCTCTCAACTCAGAGAGATCACCAGGCTCCATTCGAGTTCCCCTCTTCTTGTGGCATAGAAACTCTCTCCAGAAAATAAGCTGGGGCAATTCTAGGGTCCTCCTCATTTATTTCTCATATCTAAGGGGTCACCATTCCTCACTGCCAGATGCCCAGTATAATTAAAACCCATAGTTTTGTATTATTTCTGGTGTGGGAGTTGTTTCGTGTGGGAAAATAAATAAGGTCCCTGTTATTCCATCTTTGTTGGAAGCATTTGATGGTTTTCTCTTGTACTAGTTAAGATTCTCCAGATAAACAGAACCAATAGGGTATATATACATATATATAAAAAGATCTAGTATGAGGGTCACACAATTATGGAAGCTGAGACACCTCACAATCTGCCATCTGCAAGCCAGAGAATTGGGAAAGCCATCGGTGTAGTTCCCGTCCAGACCTGGAGGCCCAAGAACCAGGGAGCCAATGTTTGAGGGCAGAGGAGGATGCATCTCCCACTCCAGCAGAGAACAAATTCACCCTTTCTCCACATTTTTGTTCTTTTCGGGTCCTCAACAACTGAAGGATGCTTGTCTCTCTTGGTGGGGGGATGCTCTTTACTCAGTCTGCTGATTCAGATGTTAATCTCTTCCAGAAACACCCTCACAGACACACCCAGAAATCATTTTTTCCAGCTATCTGGGCATCCTTTAGCTCAGCCAAGGTGACAAATAAAATTAAAACTCTTGATCCTTTGTATTTCCAATTCCCATGGTAATGTGCTGTAGGTGGATGTCTTTATTCACCTGGCTGAGTTTCTCGGATGGCACTTACAAACTGAGGATGAATGTGACCTTTCATTTATGGAAAACCCTCAGCCATCATCTCTTCAAAAATTGCTTCTTTACTATTTCATCCAGTGGGAGGGTCTACATCTCTCCCCAACCCTATCGATTGCTCTTCCATTTTTTACTTTTGTGTCTCTGTGATATATATTACAGGTGAATTCTTCAGCATGGTCTTCCAATTCAGTGTTTCTCTCTTTTACCACATCCTTCTAAGATTTACGTAAGCTATTGCATTTTGCTTTTGACCACTCTGTTTCTTTTCTTTTCTTTTTTTTTTTTTTTTTTTTT
>VBSM01001124.1:76974515-77002277 GCA_008086735.1 Cheirogaleus medius | reverse complement strand
TCCTGCCTCCCCATCGCCTGTCTCCTGCGCTGGTGCAGCCAGTCCCTGTCATCTGCACCTGTCCATGTCACTCCCGTTCCTGAGCTGCCTTTCTGAGCACTGCAGTTCTTTGTAGGTTTTGGAATTTTGCTTCACAGGCTCTTAGAGTGTCAAAGGGGTTGTGTTTCTGTGTCTTACTTTCCTCTTTTTTTCTTCTCTATCTGGTTTCCTGGGTGCCTCTCCCCACCCCTCCAAGGCTCCATCCAGAATCACAATGGTTTGGGGCTCTCCTGTCCCTCAAGTCCAGGCCAGGCCCTCAGGGAAGGCTCTCTCTGAATCCCTTCACTTACCTGCCTCCCTTGGCCTATGCATGGCCCCATAACCCCAGTGGGTCTTGTTTTGAGAGTTTGTTGCTGCGTTTTGCAAGGAGCATGCAGCAGAGAGGGGCAGCCCTGGCTTTGAGCCAGGAGGGCCGCCCAGTCCTGCTATCCTACAGAGGCTTTTAGCTTCCCTGTAGGAGCTGCACAACCAGCTGCTTGTTCCTAAGCCCTGAGCCCAGGAAGCCTGTGGCCTCAGTTCTGTCCACTGCAGCCAGCACAGCAGGCCACATGACCAGTCCCTGCCCACCTTCCACACGCCTTCCCACCAGCCTCCATCGTCTTTTCTGGCCCGATTCATCCAGCCCCGCTTGTTCCTTCTGCCTCTCCTCTTGCCGAAAACCCTTCCCCATTCCGTCCTTTAAGACCCATGGGGTGTCACCTCCTCTGGGAAGCCTGATTGGACATCTCTCCTCTGCACACCTCAACTCACCAGGAGCACTCACACTCAGGCCACTACACTGGACTTGCCACCTCTTTCTCTGCCTCCTTCTCTAGACTACAAGACCCTTCAGGGGCAGCTGAGCCTCATTCATGGCTGTGTCCCTGGCCCCTGGCAGGGACCATGGCATAGAGGAGAGGTTTCAAAAATGATATGGCATGAATGAATGCATGACAGTCCTCCCATCAGGGGCTCCTGACATCACCTGAGACCCATCCTCAGCCTCATATGGACTCTTGCCGCCTGCACATGCCTGCTCTCGGTACACCAGATAATGTGCCCCCTGCAGTGCCGCCCTGCCCCTCCCCTCTCTGGGCATTTGGCCGTGCTCCTAGGCAGGTTCATTCAAAATGGTCCCCTCCACCTTTCTGCCTGGACACTGAGCAAATATCGTGGAACGCTGCGCCAGCCTCAGCTCATCACAGAGTGAAGTGTCACCCTGGAGCAAGAAAGAAGATGTGTCCCCTGAATTAGGGGCAGAGCTTGCCTCATGGAGAGGATCCCACCAGAGGCCAAGGTGCCCAGGAGTGCACGGCTCACTGTGCATCCTGTCCTTCCACGTGGTCAGCCACAGGCGGGAGAGGATACACATTCTACCGGGGGCTGCCCTGGCTACAGAGAGAGCTGGAGACAGATGACAGCCCTGCCGGACCCTCATTGCATCAGGCAAGTAAATAAAGAGATGGTGATATTCAAGGGCCACAGGGAGACGCCAGGGGCTGGGGTGCATCGGCCAAGGCCTCTCTGGGAAGGTGGCCTTTGTGCTGAGACCTGAAGGATGGAGGGAGCACCCTGTGCTAGGATCCAGGGGAAAGCATCTTGCAGGCCAGGTGAGCATGCACACAGTGGACAACGGAGGTAGGCAGATAGCAGAAGTGGCCAGAGCACAGAAAGGAGGGTCACAGGCACCAAAGGGCAGGCGGGAGCATGTCGGGAACACTGTCGTGACATTGGGGTCCAAAGTGCAAGCAGGCCAGGGAGGCAGGAGTGGCAGTGGAGGAGAGACCAGCTGCAGATGCGAATTTGGGGGACTGTGGCACAGAGGTGGTGGCACTGGAAGTCGCCGCAGATCCCCAGGAGTATATGCGGGTAGAGACACTGTGGGCAAAGACTACAGCCCTAGCAATGGGTCTGCTGGGGCCTGAGGACTCCTCCTGCCCTGGGAGCCGAGGTCTGCTGGGGGCCATGAAATGCAGACGCCGCCTCGGGAGTAGCAGAGCTGCCACCACCCCTTCCTGCAGCAGCTGAGCTGCGCAATTGCAGTCCTCACAGGCTCTTTATCAGCTGCAATTGAGTCCTAGGCTGGGGTCTAATTGCTGGCCTGTCGTTGTGATCTCAGAAAAGGCTGCCACCCGTGGGGGAGCTGAGAGTGAGCAGCTCGCCGCCTTCCGCAGATAAAATGAAGGAGGCTTTCTCTTTCCTCCTTTGAATGGCCCGCTGGCGGGGAACCAGCAATTACACATCAAAGCACTGTTCATGTGGCTAGGACTGGTGGCGCAGGACTTACTCCTGAGCTCGGTCTGCAGCAATGTGGTGACCGGGGCCTGGAGTCACATGGCCCAGCCCCCACCACAACTCAGAGGGAGCCAGCGTCATCTGCATTGCCACCCCCAGCAGTGCCACCTGTACCCAAGGACAAAGATGCAGTGGCCATGGGTCTGACTCTTGGGACAGAGTGGGGTGCCCAGTGGCAATGAGGGGACAGCGCAGGCCGGAAGCCTCAGGGGCCTGGCGGGGAGCAACTGCCAAGCCCAGGCGCCAGAGCCCAGGGCTCCCAGACCAGCAGGAGGGCTGAGGTGGGTTTCCAACCAGACCAGCCTCCCCACGCCACCCCCACCAGTGTGGGCCCCCCAGGATCCGGGCTCCTGTGGAGCTCTGGTGGTACAGCCCAGACCCCAGAAGAGGGGATGAGCCCCTGAGAATGGCAACCTGGCCAGGCATCGGGGCAGAGAATGAGAGAGGATCGGGAGGAGGACAGGATCCACATCAGCAGGCATTGCCCAGCCCCTTCCCCCGAGGCCGCGCTGGGCCAGGCCCCGCTGCCTCTCCTCCAGCACCAGTGCTGCCTGCCCGGCCCTCTGCGAAGGCGGCACGTCTCCAGGCTCTCCCCACCACAGCCCTGTGCTCTCCCCACCACAGCCCTGCGCTCTACCCACACCCCACCCTCGACAAGCAGAGGAAGGCTGGGGAGGCTGAGCTCCTATCTGAGGAATGCACACTGGGGTGGGGGGCTCCCTCACCCCTCTGAGGAAACGGACTTCCCACCAGAGCCCAGAGAGGGGCGTGTGGTGTGCGCAGCCTAGGAGCCACTCGCGGCTACTCCAGACCACCCGGCCCTGCGGCTCTCTCTCCACCCCACTGGGCTGGCCTCCCCTTCAGACCCTGACCCTAACTTTAACCCTAACCCCAAGTACCTGGGGTCTTGGTTGGTTGCTTGTGCCCCAGGTCCTTGTGAGGTGCCAGTCTGTGTGGATGCTTAGCCCAAGCCCTCAGGGTCCCCTGGGCTCACTCCTGGCTCTGGCAGGTCCCACACGGGCAGAGAGGCTGGAGCTGGAGCCAGACTGCCTGAGTTCGAATCCTGGATCCCCACTTTCTGACTCAGCCACCTGGGAGAGTCCCCTCCTCTGCGCCCCTGCCACCTCCTCCGTATAGTACCAGTGTCTTCCGCAAGGTGACCTGAGGATGAAACGCGCTAGTCTGAGTGACCAGTGGGCTAGCATGGGCAAACACGAGCCAAGTACCTAGGAGTGGCTGTAGAGGCAGTAGGACTGAGACACACACGAGCTACCAGACCTTGGGTAGCCAGTTGGCTGCTCTGAGCCTCAGTTTACCCATCTGTGGATGGGGCCCTGGAGGCACCTGTCTCATAGGGTGGGGGAGGAGGGAGGCAGTTCTGCAGCAAGGGCCCGGTGTGTGGCCTGCATGACAGGAGCCCCCAGCCTGGCCATGACTGCCCTGAGGGCGACCAGCAGGGGCCAGAGGTGGGGGCGGGGTTACCTCAGCAAAGGCCTGGTGGACAAATCCCTCCCTGCAGTCCTGAGCCTCACACCCACTGCCCACCCCAGCAGCCCCGCTCGGACCCACAGAGACCCTGTTAAATCCTGGGGTATATGTCCCTCACTGTTGTAGGAGGCCATGTGGTCACTCACGTCTTGACACTGGGTTCTGGAGTGAGGAGGACACCTGGCCACTGCAGAGACCTTGCAGCCCTGTGAGGAGGGGTGTGTCACCACGGTGACAGGGACACTCCCCCTGAGCAAGTGGTCGTGCCCCATGCCCAGGCACTCGGATTTGGAGTCTGGTCACCTCCTGTCACTGGTCTGCACAGCAAGCTTGCCTCCCAGCTGGAGGGCAGGTCCCTGCCCTGGAGGGGAGCTGCCCAGCAGTTTAAAACCTCCAGGAGCTCTGCCACCTGCTAGCTGTGTGTCCTGGAGCATGTGATGTCACCTCTCCGGGTCAGGCTGCCCCGGTGCCCTCAAGCGTTGGTGGGATCCTTCCTGCCACTTTCACACATGTCATTTTTATGGATTGTGGTCATGACCATCGCTGTCCTTGCAGAGTGCAAGGCAGGCCCCTGACTGAGGAGCCCCCCGAGATGTGCACCTGCCCTAGGAAATAGTCCTGTCGCCCGTGTGCACACATGGATGACAGTGACGCCAAGTGCAGGTGTCGTCCATGCCACCAGGCAGCGCTGGGGTTAGGGCTGACTGCAAAGCCCGCTCTCGGCCTTCAGCCTCATGGTCTCCAAGACACTCGGGGCCACCAGGACTCGGGCTCTGCAGTGCTCAGGGCAGAGTGACCCAGCACTGCACCCGGACTCTGCGGCCGGCCCTTTCATCTGTCTGCTCATGGATTCAGAAGTAGCTGTTGACACTGTTCCACTCTAATACGTGCCCGTGTGCTCTGTCGTGAGCCGAGCGGCCTTGAGCCACTCACACTGAAACCTCCGTGAGCCTGCTTTCCATCAGAAAGTGGGGATTATTCTGGCCCCCATGGGGTTATTGTGAGAATTAATGAAGTACTGTGTGTAAAACCCCTAACAATATTCATTCCTGCCGCGACCTCAGTTGCTGCGCCGCTAGATTGCTGAGTGTTTGCTAAATCCCGCCCGGGCGCGGCTCGCTGGGCCTCGAGAACACTATGGGGCACTTGCAGTGTCCTCCACCCACACGCGGGGACTGAGCCTCCAAGGGAGTTAAGTCACCTGCCTGAATCCCACGGCCAGGGGGCAGAGTGGGGTAGCAGGACAGTTCTGTGTGAGCCCAGAGCCTGAGTGAGTGGCCGCTGCAGGATGCGGCTGAGGAAGAGGATGGAGGTGGCAATGGCAAGGGGAGGGCATTAGTGGTACAGCTGGGGATTTTTGGTTTGGGTCATAGTGTCCAAGGAGCTGGCCATGGTGGTGGAGTCACTGGTGGGCCAGGTAATGTGACAACGATGAGTGTTTCGGGGCCAGGCCCTTGGCGGACATCTGCTGAGCGTGCAGAGGTGACACCCTGCCCCAGGTACTGTCTGCGTCCAGGGGGTCGGTCCTCCATGCAGGGCTCTGAAGCCATGAAGTGCCAGACCATGGCATCCGGGTCCCGATCGCCGTAGACAGGAATGACGGGGTGAGGTGCATTCCTTCCCACTTCATTCCTTGGCGTCTCACGGATCTGGAGATAAACATGGTTAAAAATAGGGACGAGTCAAGAATTTTCTTTCCCCTCAAGCAACGTCTCCTGGACAGATGGCGAAATCTCTTGATGGATTAGAGGCTCTCACAGCTCCTCCCCGGCTCCTCCTGGCCCCGCGAGATCTATCTTTTCTCAGCATTATGTTTTTATAAGGTTATTTTTAGTGTTCTTGGAAAGACCTGATTCCAGATATAAAGCAAGTGCGGTCCCCAGGATGCGGCTCTCCTCGCTCTAGACCCGCACAGCCCAAGAGGGCAGCCCCAGCTGCAGGTGGCTGTTAAACTTAAATTTAAAGTAGCAATGAGTAAAACTAGCACTCAGTTCTTCATCACACGAGCCCCGCTCCAATGCCCAATAGTCCACGTGGCCAGTAGCTGCCACGTTGGACGGCACACATCGGAGCATTTCCGTCATCGTGGAAGTTCCTACTGGCAGCGCTGCTGTAGACAGCCCGCCCCGCCGCAGCCACGAGGACCCCAGGGCCCTCCAGGCCTAGACAGAGCCCTGGCCGACTTGCCCCTGCTGGCCCCACAGTCCACTGCTCAGTCCCTCTAGGTGGGCAGGAGGGAGCAGAGTCTGGCTCCGTGGCATCCCCAGTTCCTGTGACTCTCACCAGGCCAGGCCCTCAGTGTCCCAGAGCCTTTCTTTCTGCCTGGTCACCCTAGCAAACGGCCAGCTGTCACTGTGGAGCTGCTGGCCAGGCGTGGCAGGGACTGTAGCCAAAATCAGTGAGTACTCCGCCCTTTTCATGGGGGACTTTGGTGTCTCAAACCCAAAGGAGCCTCTAAGAGAAGTCGTTTCAGGCGCCAGCGTTTCCAGGGAAGACTTTAACCCACCTCCAGATCCCAGCATCTGGGTTTTGATTAAAATTCTAGGCAGGGTGCTCACTCTCACTCCAGATACTTCCCGAGAAGCTGCTGTGTCCCGGTCTCTGTGCCAGACACCGACACGCCGATGTGGTGCTGGACAGGGCCCCCACGCCCAAAGTACATGGTCAGGAGCTGGCTGGGGTCGCTGCCTCCTGACTCCCTTCCTTACAAGGGAAAAGGCAAAGGCCTCAGGAGGAGAGGACAGACAGAGGCTGTCTTCAGCCACCACGGGGAGGGCTTTGGTGCCAGGTCCCCACCACTGGCCATGGGCACAGGACTCTTCAGGGAGCTGGTGGAGAGGGAAGGGTGCTGAGCTCTCGGCACACTCCAAGGTCCATGCCGACATGCTCTGCCAGTCACAGAGTGTTTGTTATTCCCAGTGACACACATTGACTGAGCAAGCACCTACTGTACGCCAGACCCCTGTGCTGGGTCTGGAGCTAACAACTTAGATACATCCTCAAACAACTCGAAGCCTGGCCAGGGAGGAGGCAGCCCCTCTTTTGGGCCCCTACTAGGTGTGAGCTCTGTTCTTGGGGTCAGTCCCCAGGAAACCCTTTGAGGTGGATGTTGGTTGGATTAGTCACCAACTGCTGCGTAACAACTTAGCCCCAAACTTAGTTACTCAAAATAATGTTTTATTATCTCGAAGTGTCTGTGACCAGGAAGCTGGGTGTGGCTTAGCTGGGTCACTGGCTCTGGGTCGCTCACAGGCTCGAGTCCCCACATCGGCTAAGTCTATGGTCATCTCCAGGCTCTGCCTGGGAGGCTCCGCCATGCTCGCTCCTACCCTGCCAGCGGATTTGGTTCCTCATGGACTCTCAGCCTAAGGCTTCAGTCCCTCGACGGCCACTGGCCAGAGGCCACCCCTCCATAGAGCAGGTCACCATGCAGTATCTGGCTTCATCCCAGTGAGCACTCAGGAGGACAAGAGAGGAGAGAACAGGACGAAGCCATGGTCATCCTGACACACCGTCTTGGGTGCCATCCCACATACTGGCTGTTTTCTACTGGTTAGAAGAAAGTCACTGGGTCCAGTCCACCCTCAAGAGGAGGGATCACACAGGCCACGAACACCAGGAATGCGGGACCACTGGGGCCTGCCAGAAGCTGTTACCATAGATACCGCCTACCCTCATTGTATCCATGGGGAAACGGGCCCAGAGAGGTCAAGCGATGCGCCTGGGATTGCAGAGCCGGTGACTGCAGACCTGGGATAGGTAGTCCAGGCCTGTTTGTCTCCTCCAAATATCCGAGGGCCCCACAGCAGCTTGAGCTCGCTCCCGGAGCACAGATCCCCAGCTTAAAATGAGATGTGACGTCTCTTGGTGCACACGGGGCCTGGGCAGAATAGAGGAGATTTCATAAATATGCAAATGGCCCTGTCAGCTCCCCGCAGAGACAGCTCAGCAGCCCCTCCTGCCTCGCCTCGCCTCGCACGCCCTTCACTCCACAAGCGCTGTAAGAGGATCAGTGCTGGGCTTTTTAATGAAGTTAGAGTTGAACGAGGAGCATAACCCTCTGGGAAGGGGGCGGCTGTCCCCCCTCTCCCACCACCAGCCTTCCTCAACACCCAACCCTGGGCTGGTGACAAGGAAGCTCTGGACTCCCCTGGGATGGGACGCATCTCAGCTCTGCACCCCCTGGCGGGGCCAGGGGGACCCCAGAGGGCTTGGAAGGCACCAGTCCAGCCTTCAGAGTTGACAGATGAGGAAAGCAAGGCCCGGGCGGTGCCGTGACTTATCAAAGAACAGACAGCAGCTTGGCAGCAGAGTGAGACCTGAGCCCCTATCTTTTGTCCCCCATTCTCCTTGCCCTCCCATTAAAGAGACCTCATGGCTGAGCTGAAAGGCACCTGTCTCCCGGAGGCCCCACCTATAACCCACGCGGCGGTTCCCAGGCAGTGCTGATACTCCGTGCTGGACAGTAAATGGGAAGATTGTCTCTGTCTGACCAGTGCGGACATGGAGCCCACGATGTTGAGCTGAAGCTGGCCCAGCACCCAGGCCTGAGACCTTTCACACAGTGCTCGAAAATCAGGGTTGCCTAGAAACAGAGGCTGCGTTCTCTGGGCAGGAGACCCCACTCTGGCCCTGAATCATTTCTGCTGCCCCATCTCCCACCCAAGCACGCCAGTCTGCCCCTGCCTATCCCTGAGTCTGCCCCTGACCCCACCGCCCCACCTCCAGCCCCTTCTCCCATCACCCACAGTGGCTCTGCCTGCACCATTGTCAGCCTGGGAGCTGCTCCTCCTGCCCAACATGTTGATGTCCTTGTCACTCTGCCATCCTCCTGCAGCCTCGCAACCCAGCACCATGCCCCCTGTGCCCTCTTAGCCCTCTGTAGCCAGCACAGCAGCCGTCCTCTGCTTGAATCCTCTCATCTCACCCTGAGTTAGCTGACTGGCCACCTCTCTGCCCCCACTGTGAGCTGAATGGGGACAGGAAAAGCTGCCCGTGATGGGGGCCCTTTGGTGCCGGCCTCTGCGCTGTTGCTTTCCATCAGCCAATAGACTTCAGATTCATTCTGTCAGTTTGTGGGTCTCCCTCTCGCAGTGAGGGTGGGTGCTGGAAGTGCAGGGCTGCTGTAGCCCCCAAAATAGCCTTGGGAAGCCCAGATGCAGCCTGCTCCCAGGAGCCCCCAGACCCCATGCAGCTGCAATAGACAGACTGGGGACAGTGACACTAGGATTGCACCAGGTTTGGGGCCACATAGACCAAGACTCAGACCCTCAATCTGCCTCTTTCATTCAAGCTCTTGATCTTTGTTCGATAAGCATTTATTGAGCACCTGCTATGTGTGGGCTGCCGGGAAGTTGGAGGTGAACAAAACAGATACAGTCTCCACCCATCTGAGCTCCCAGCAGCGGGAGAGGCGCTGATGCCATAAAGAAGTGTGTAGACTCGAGGCACAATGCACGTTTCAGCAAGCTGCATGGCAGGAAGGGAGGGAGCAGAGAATGACAAGGGTCATCTGGGCTAGAGAGTGGGGCCAGTCCCCCTGCCCCCCGAGGAAGGGACACATCAGCAGAGACCTGAGGAGGGACCAGCCCAGGAACAAGGGAAGGAAGAGCATCCAAAACACAGACAGGGATGCGGGCTGAGAAGAGGGAGAAAGCAGGGTACTCTCAGGGATCTGAAAGAGATCAGAGTGGACATGTCACCAAGAGGAAGCCACCAGAGGAGCCCCAGGCCCTGCAGGACATAGGAGGGGTTCTGAGTCGTGGTTTGACAAAAAGAAGTCACACCACCTGGTGGAGCCTCAATCTTCCCATCCACAGCTGGGAAGCTCTGGACTGAGGCAGGACACTGTCATGTGCATGGAGCACCCAGCAGGCAGCTGTACCCTGTGTTGGGTAGAAGCTGCCCTGGTGCAGAGGCACCAGGCCCAAGCAGATAGGCTCAGAAAGCGAGATTAGCCCCCAGCCCCTGCTGGCAGCGCCAGGGCCATCACAGAGCCGTGTTTCCTCTCGAACTGGTTGGCATCTAGGAGCTGCCATGGAATCTAATCCCAGTCCAAAAATACGCACGGGATCAGGCCCAAAGCACTTTGCACGGCAGTTCAGTGGAGATCAGAGTCTCCGTGTGGCTGCGTTCCCGAGCCTGGGGTGGGGGTGTGTCCCAGCAGGGGCAGAGGGCCAGGGAGCAGGGACATGCATGGACAGCATAGCTGGGATCAAGCAGCAGACATGAGGCAGGGCTCGGACAGACCGGCCCTTGCCTTTCTCATCCTGCAGCCTGGGGAATAATACCTGTCCTGCAAAACTGCTGTGAGCATTACATGAGAAAATACATGCAAGAAACTGCCGCTGTGTGATAGCAGGCGCTGAACTAAAAGTAGCTAAAGTGCAGTCCTATGTGCCTCAGTTTCCCGGCCAGGAAGGTGAGACCCCTCACTCCTAATCTGCCTGCTCTGCAGGGCAGGGCTGGAGCCCAAATTCTGGGGAGCCAGGGGTGGCCTCCTGCCCCTAGGCCACCAAAGTTCCTCACCTTTCATTGGCTCTCACTGGGTCATGTGCCCGTCTCTTCACCAATCCCCATGGCCATGGGAGTGTGATCCCATGATTGGCTGAGGCCTGGGTCACATGCTCCAGGCTGGGTTTAATTTCTCCTGAATCAGAGGCCTGGAGTTGGGAGGGGTATACACGAG
This sequence comes from Cheirogaleus medius, assembly GCA_008086735.1. Lineage (NCBI taxonomy): Eukaryota > Metazoa > Chordata > Mammalia > Primates > Cheirogaleidae > Cheirogaleus > Cheirogaleus medius. The sequence goes on along the minus strand of VBSM01001124.1, from coordinate 76,991,788 downwards.
TAGGGGCTGGGGCCATGCTGTGCAGCCCTCCCGTGCCCACTGGTGCCCCTGCCTCCCCTGAGGCACCCCATGCATCCTGCACCCCCGAATTATAAGAGTGCATCTGACGTGGGCTCATTTTGTCCACGTGTGATTAGCTTGAGTCGGTCACTCCACACTGTGTCCAGAGATCATAACATCACTTTGTACCCCAGGAATATACACAACCATAATTTGTCAATATATAATAAAAAGGGGCATTCAATTCAAAAGGGGGTGTGGGGGGACTCCAGCAAAAGTGTTCTGGCTCTGCTCCAGCCAGGGGCGCCACACACAGGGGAAGGGGTGAGAAAGGAAGGGCTCCAGCCCAAGGTCAGAGAGTGAGTGCGGATGGGAAGGCAGAGCTGTATCTTCTCCACACCCGGGAGAGCCAGAAATCTCCCAGCCTGCGGGCTGCCAGGAGAGCTCCTCTGCCCCACGGGGGCTAGCCGCTGCCACCACTGCCTGGCCACCTCTAGGCTGGAGTCTGCTCACGCTGCCGGCCTGTGGATGAAGGTTTGGGAAGCTGGCAGCGCAGGTGGGAGGCAAATGTGTGAGTCATTCCCCGAGGAAGCACAGAGCACAGAGCTGGAGGAGGACAGGAAAGGGGAGGAGGGAAGGGGGAAGAACAGGGTTAAAGAGAAGGAGGAGAAACAGGGGGACCTCCACAGCCTGCCAGCCTTCCAGCCCCACCCGGGGACACTGCAGAGGCCTGGGGAGGACGGAGGCTGCTTCAAGGTCACATCCAGGAGGCCCCATCGCAGGGCTGCAGCCGGCTGAACTGGGCTGGCAGAGAGAACTACACCTACCTTTGCCCCCAGCTGGATCAGGATGCAGGAAGAGCGAGAGGGTGTGTGCAGGGGCGGGGGGGGAGGGTGGAAGGGAAAGTGGGAGCTGGGGACGGCAGGAGAGCCGGAGAACGCGGCTCCTGCCCCCGGCTCAGGCTGACGCAGGCCATGAGCTGGCAAGGCACTCTTGCACACCCACCGGCCACTCCCCTGTGAGCCTGGAGGGACAACACCCCTCACCACTATTGTTCCCTCTTCCAGACGGAGAAGCTGAGGCTCGGTTGCTTGCTGGGCTGTGACGATGCCCCAGAGTAGATCACTCTCTCCGGTTTCCCTTAAGAGGCTCCAGAAATGTGTTTGGATCAGCTCAAGCTGGGATTTCCCCAAGGAAGACAGTGTGTGTTTGAGGGTGGGGGTCTGTCCACTCCTTTGAAGAGGACACCTCGGCAGAGGTGATGGGCAGGGTGGAGCACAGACTCCCAAGGTGACTTGGGGTGCTGAGGGGAGGAGCCCTGAAGAGCACTCCATCTCTGTGGAGAGCCACGCTCTGCCAAAGCACTTGTAAAACAGAGTTCATGTCCCCAAAGAGCAGGACTGGCCACCTGAATATGCCAGGCCCTGCTGAAATGGACAGGACAGGCAGGGCTGATGGGCCTGGAGCCGGGGCAGTGGGGTGCAGGGGCTGCAGCTGTGGGGCATCAGGCGCTGGGCAGAGCTGGGGGCCCCAGGAGCACAGGCAGAGGGCTCTGCCCTGCCTTGCCCCCTGCAAGGCTGCTGGGAAGGGGAGCTGCCCAGGGCCGAGGCCATATGGCCACCATCCCTGGAAGTGGGGAGGGCGTCCAGGGACCCATCCACATTCTCTCACTCTCCAGGAGAGCAGAGCACCTCTGGGCTTCACCCCCCTCCCTCGTCCCCTCTGCCATCACTCAGCTGAGCCCTCACTCGGATGGGGAGTCAGCCCCGCCCGCCTCCCTGCCTCCAGCGCCGCCCGTCTGGCACTGCAGCGGTTGCTCTCTGACACGCAGACGGGAGAGCTCCCGGTTCCCGCGCGCTGACTCTGTGCCAGGCACCCCACCAGCCCTGGCCACCGCTTGCTGTCCAACCAAGGGCATTATGACCCTTACTGAGGGGGATGGGACAGGAGGAGCTGAGTGACTCGCCCAGGGCCACCAGCTTGGAAGGAGCAAAACAGGGAAGAGCTCAGGTGGCAGCTGAAGACCCAACGCCCTTTTCCCCTGTGCTGGTCGGCCTGGTCTGGGCGGAGGAACCCTTGGGATTAAACCTTGTGGGCCATGACTCCCAGGGCCCGCCAGTGCAGACATTCTTGGCCTGACACAAGACCCTCGGGGCTCAGCTCCATCCCCCTGTCCTCCTGCCGACCCCCATGTCTGGGACCCCTCCTCTTCCAGCCAGTGCTGCTTCCTGCCATCTCCGCACTCCCCTCCACCTCACAGCTCCGTGCTGAAGACCCACCCAAATGCCAGCTCCTTTAGTCAGCCAGCAAGAATTAGTGAGCGCCCAATACCTGCCAGGTGCTGTCACCCCTCAGAGGGGACAGGAGGGGATGAAGCAGAAAAGTAGAGCATGCCGGTCACATGCAGCATGGCTGGGACCATGTGAGCAAGAGGAGAGGCAGCCGGGGGGTGGGGGACGGTGCTGCGGGCCAGGCTGGGAGGCAGTGACATGAGGGAGGGACCCTGGTCATCGCCAGTGAAGGGGCTGGAGGGGCGGAGGGTGGGAGCGTGGCAGAGTGGGCACCATCAGGGCACACGTGGAGTAAGCCTGGCAGGACGTGGCCGTGGCTGGAGGGCCCAGGGGCAGGTGCCAGCAAGGGTGTCGCAGGTTCTGTCTAGAGGGCGTGGGGCAGGGCAGCCGCTGAGATGGGAAGGACCAGGTAAGGCACCAGCCCAGGGTGGGCCAGAGCACCCCGAATTCCACATCGAACATGTGAAGATGGAGAAAGGACTCTCCGCGAAGCCAGTGCCTCTCGGATTCCCAGCCCTGATGCAGCCGTCATCTCTTGCTTCCCCATGTCCAGTTCAGCAACGCGACAGTGAGGTGCCAATTTCTTCCTGGCCGGGCACGGACTTGGCGCCTGCACGGAAGTCCTGTCTACCACAAATGCCCTCAACTGGACAGGGGCCGGTGGCCGAGTCCGGCACCCCCCACGGGTGTCCTCGGTGCCAGCTCCCAGGCTTGGCAGGCAAGGGCCAGGCAGCTGACACCCGAGGTGGGAGCCAGGGCTTTGAGCAGGACCAGCCCTGCCTGGGCCCTCTCTGCTGTGGGCAGCCTGTGGCCCCCCACCCCTCACCCCTGTGACCGTCAGTCTCACTGCCCCGCTTCCCAGGGCAGACTAGGAAATCAGATGCAGGCCTCAAAAGTGCTTTGAAAACCCCCAATTAGTGTAAAGCTATTACCCGATTTCATTTGCGGTGCTCCACATTTGAGATAAAATGCTTTGGCCTTTCCAGCATCCCTGTGCTGTACACTTATAGCTATGGCCAGGACAGCCGAGGTCAGAGGGGCCGAGTATCTTTCCCAAGGTCAGATGTGAGTGGGAGGCAGGGAGGGAGCCAGACCCAGTCTCCCAGGCCGGGGGCACCTGCTGCCCCACCCCGAGTACCTGCAGGCTCCCAGGTGTCAGTCGCCGAGCCCCGAGGCTTGGAAACCTACCCGCTCTCCTTTCACTGCCTGGGTAATTGGGCACGCGAAGCACAAATACTTTGTTCAAATGCTGGGAAGTGGAAAATTTTCTAGTCTGTCAGGCAAATTTTCCCTTTCTCCTTTTACATTTTTTTTTCCCCAACAGGAAAAGACTTTTCACTTGGAATCCTTCCGATGCAGATGTGTGAAGGCTCTGGTAGCGACATCTCGGGGACTGAGCATCTTCTATTGATTGGAAAAACACACACAGCCCCAGCGAGTTTGCACATCACAAGTCCCATTTTCCAGGGCTTGGGCAGGCACCACGCCAGCCATGGGGCCTCAGCGCCCCCTGTGAGCCGGAGCTGGTACTGCGCTGGGACAGGGACGGAGGGGGCCCGGGAGGCTCCAGGCAGAGATGGGGAGCGCAGGGCACCTGGGCAGCTCACAGCCCTCCCCCCAAGGCAGATGTGAAGGAGAGCAGGGCACGCCCAACCCTGCCAGTGCATTCCTGTGTGGCTTCGGCCAAATGACTTTGCCTCCCAGGTGTCCAGCTTCCCCACCATGAGATTGGGGTAAAGCCATCGTGTACCCCCTGGGCCTTTGGCACTGGCCGTGTGACCTCCTGCAAGCCAGGGACCTCTCAGTGCAGGGTGCTCTTGGCAGGGACAGCAGCTCACCACGGAGCTGCCTGGGGAACAGCATCACATAGCTGCCCAGCACGGGCCTCCCAGCATCTGGCCAATGGACACAGCCCAGACTTGGGGCCCTCTGGGTCAGACCAGGCCTGGACCGCAGAGCAGAGCCAGTGAGGTGGCGTGGAGGCAGGCAGAGGCAGGCACACAGGGCACTGCGCAGGCGAGAGCAGGAAGGGGCGCAGATGGGGCCGTGGTGCCCTGGGACAAGGGACGTGAGCAGTGAAACCCCGCGAGGACGCTCTAAGGCAGGGCAGTTATCAGGCGCAGCCGCCCCAGCTGCCGGCACACATCTGGTAGGAGCAGCTGCATCCTTAAGGCCTCAAGGGCAGCCGTGTGGTTGGCGGGGGCTGCTGGGGGGGCCAGGGGGCAGCTCTAAGCTTGATCTGGGGAGGGAAATGTTCGGTCGGATCCGCAGGGTGTGGCTGCCTGGGAGGTGGGGCCCACAGCATGGGGCCCGAGAGGTGGCACCGACGATGCCTGGGTCCACAGGAATGGGGTGCAGTGGAGAGTCCCAAGCCTGGATTCTAGCCCACTGCTGTTGTCAGTGCACAAGTCACCCTGGACCTCAGTTCCTCACCTCTAAATTGGGGACACAGAGCACACCACTCCCATGACCCCAGTGGGTCCCCGAAGTAGTCCTCTGGGTTGGGCTGAGAAATGAAGATGTGCCCATTTTATAGATCAGAAAACTGAGGCCCAGATACAAGAGGCAACTTGACCAAGGCCTTAGCATGTCAATGGAAACACAGCAGGGCCCAGGCCGGACAGGCTGGCTTCAGCCAAAGGCTTCAGTCCCCAGTTGGAATTGAAGGACTGGCAGGGAAACTGAGGCAGAGGCCTAGTCGCCTCAGATACTTGGTGCACATGTGGTGCCCAGGCCTCACCCAGGTGTGCACTTTCCTGTGCTTGGAACAGAGGTTGGTTCCCAGCCCAGGAAGGGAGACCACAGGGGCCTGGGCCCATTCTCCCATCTGCCCAGGACAGGGTCAGTGCCAGACAGCAGCCGGGGATCCAGCCCCTCTGTGAGTCCAGCTGGGGGCAGGGAAAGCGGCCTGACCCTCAGACTCCGGCCCCCAGGCCAGGACTTGTCCCTCCCCCAACCACCCCTATTCCTGCTTCACTGGGCCCACAGGAAGCCGAAGCTCAAGTCTCTGTTTCAGAAAACCCCAAAACAGCTCAACGCAACAAATTGTCTTTTAAACAAGGGGACCTGCTGGCGCCAGGGCAGGCCAGTGGGGGTGGCGGGTGGTGAGTGAATGTGCCTGGTGTCCGCACTTACAGTGATTCAGGCCCCAAAAGGGCCTGCTTATTAAAAGTCATACCTCTGCGCTCAGGCATGAGTTAAGGAGCGCGTCTCACGGAACTAGCTGGGGCTCTTGGAAGTTCACGTGAGCGGCTCTGCCCTCTGTCTCCTCGTGCAGCAGTGCGGGGCCACCTCCGCTGCTGAGAGGACGCCATCTGGGACTCGGCTGGGATGGGGACAGGAGCCTCACCTTGACCAAAGGCGAGATCCATCAAGATTTCCAGCGGATCCAAGATCCTGGAGGGTCCCCAGGGCCAAGGATCCCCACAGCTCCGTGTGGCATAGCAGGGAGGGGCCTTGGACATGGGGTCCGTGCACCCGACTGCACAGATGGGGACCCAGAGGCCTGGCCTACCCCAACCCTACCCCACCCCCATCCCCAGCACATCCTGAGCCCCAACCTCCATTCTTTCCGCTTCACACTGCAGCCTGCTGCCGTCCCGGCCTCTGGGCCCCCCTTTCCCAGGGACCGCCCAGCACTCTGCTTCTCTCCGGTCTCCGGAGCGGGCCTCACACGGCTGGGTGGGGTGGTTGGTGGAGCACCCATGCAAGGTGGTCCCACCAGGGTCCCCCCACTCCATGGTTGCTCCAGCTACCAAGACTCCCCTCGGGCTCCCTATAGCAAAGGCCCTGCGGCCAGAGCCTCTCCATGAATCCGGGTCATGTTACTGTAAACTCAGCACTTGTCCTCGAGGCCACATCAGAATGAGAACAAGCGTTTCGGGGAGGAAGAAAAAGAACTTTTTATTACTTTGCCAGCAAAGGAGCAGGATGGAGACTCCTGTCTGAGATGGCACCGTCCTCATAATAAGCAGAAATACAGAGCTTTTAAAGAATGTGTTCTAGTTTCAGGCAATTACTGTTCAACTGCAGTTGATGATTCTGATCCTCCCACCCCCGCTAAAGACAGTCGGGTGACCTCCACCCAGGACCTCCCTTTACCAGGTCAGCCTGGGCCCTCTCCTTTAGCAACAAAGACTTGCCCTGTCCCTCCCAACCCCTGGCCTGAGGCAGGGATGCAGGTTCTCAAGAAGGAGTTGAGGATGCTTTAAAGAGACAGAAACTGTTCTTGCCATTTTTTTTCTCAGGCCATTCCCTCTGTTATAGTCAGACAGAAGCACCCAAGAGGGATTAAGGACACACTATGTAGGACCCTGCCTTGGGGGCAGGGCAGGGCAGGGGCAGGAGAGGCTGGGAGTGGTGGGGGTGGGGTTAGGAGTGGGAGCCTTTTAGTCCGGGTATCTCCAACACAGAGAGGTGAGTAAACTTGGCAAGGCCACGCAGCTTGTTGCAAAGCCTCTGCTCCCAGTTCCTGGGGGAGTGTCATGCCTGGGCCACAGCAGGGCCTGGGTCTGCCTGGGGGCCTGGAATCCAGAGGCTGGTGTGAATCTGGCCTCAAGGACGGGGTGGGGGTGACGGGCCTGCAGACCACGTCCTCTCCCTGTTGGGCATCCCCGAAGCACCCCGAGAATTGGCTGGCCCGGGGCTCACACTAGACAAATGCATGTGCCTTATCATCACCATCTTTGCTGTCTCATTCCCGGGAACTCGCTGCCTGGCCCCGGACACAGGTCCTTCCTCCAACAAGATGATTCTATTTACTCAAAGACACCTCTGTGAACAGCTGATGGCTAATTTATGAAGTGAGCAGACAGCGTGTCCTTCCCCATCCCTCCTATTTAACTGTTTGCGATCCAACAGGTCACTACAACACACGGTTCCTAAGAGCTTTCATTTCCCCGCTGCCATTTGGAGTGAGACAGGAGGGTCCAGGCTGTCCCCTGGCAAAACGAGGACTCCAGAATGTCGGAGCTGGAGGTCTTGCAGGTCACCTCACTTTGCAGCTGGGGAGACTGAGGCCCAGTAGGAGCTTGCAGACAAGCAGTGTTTCCAAGCAACAGAGTCATCGTCACAGGCTCACCTACACACAACACACATGTGCACACACATCTGCATGCACCCTCCAGCTGTCATGAAGTGATGCCCAGGACCCAGGACCAGCCCCATGGTTTCGGCGAAATGTCACGGGGCCAGTGTCTTCCTCCTCCTTGGAACGAGGCTGTGGGCAGCCAGGCCTGTGGGTCCTGGGTGGTTCCCCGGCCAGCCTGTGCACCCTCTGAAGGGGTGAGGGCCAGCCCAGCTCTCACTGTCACCCCAGGCTGTGGGCCAGGCAGCTTTCCTGGGCCACCTCATTTCCCTCTGGGGCCCTGGGGGGCCCAGCCAGCTGCTCCCAACTCCACACCTCCAGGCCCCCGGGGTCCCATTTGTGAAGTGGTTTGACCCCAAGGGAGGTGGGAGGCTTTGGCTCCCCTGGGTGCCTTGTCCCTCTGTCTTTCCAGGGACCCTGCCACAGGGAATCTGCCACATTCACGGCCTCCCCAAGCCTGTACACCTGGGATCAGTTGCTCTTATGGTGGACGGGGTCTCTGAAGGGCGAGGGGAGCCCTCCGGTGATGACATCCCTGAGGCACTGCAGAGCTACTGGTCTCACTCAGGGACACCTCGCTCCCTGGAGGCTGGAAGGAGGAGGAGGGGCAGTGAGAGAAGGATCTCCATGGCAACGCCTTGGAGAGCTGAGAAGGCTTCCTCTCCATTCTATCCAATTAAAGGGCTATTTCCAAGTCTCTACTATGTACCAAGGCCTGGTCTAAGGGTGCTGGCGGGGGGTGGGGATGAGAGATCCATTCTCCAGCTTGAAAAGGCTCCCAGTCTGCTGGAGCAAAGTCATGAGTCACCTGCCTCTTTCTTGCTGTGCAGCCTCTGGCCTGTCCCTTAACCTCTCTGAACTCCGTGCCTGGCCTGGGTTGCATGTTCCATAAGCAGACTGTCTCTGTCCTACTTCAGGGCTGGCTCCTTTCCACTACTCAGGGTCAGCTTTGGAGCTGCCTGAGGGTCCTCTGTTCTTTTTCATGTATTCCAGAGTCCTGGGAGCTGGTGACTTGTGACTCCGAGAGCAGAGAGGCTACCAAGGAAGGAGGTTCGCTCCTTGTTCCTGTGGCCATGCGCTCAACAGATACTTAGTAAGCACCTACTGTGTGCCAGGCACGGAGCTGTCTGGGATACACTGAGGCCAGGACAGAAGTCCCTGCCCTCAGGGCTTCCATTCCCCCAGAGTGGGCAGACCTTAGACCACAGGAGCTGTGCTGGCAGGGCTGGCCTGGCTCAGGGCACGCATGGACGGGTGCAGGGAGCCCAGGCCGGGGTGGGCCTGAAGGCCCTGCTGTTGGAGCGGGGACTGGGGAACAATAGTGGGGACAGAGGCCCTGGTGAGGGTGTGCAGGCACAAGGAGAGCAGGTACACGGAGCTGAGGGGAGGGGCCTTGGCCTTAACACCACTGTGACTTGGACTTTACCTGCAGAGACATGGGAGACCGTGGAGGAAGCTCCAGTGGACACAGGCGAAGCGGAGGGGCCTGGCCCAGCCGCAGGGCCCGAGAGCGTCCAGGCCTGGGGATGTGTGAGGGCAGGACCACCAGGCTGCGCTGATGGCCGTTCTGTCTGAGCACCTGGCTGAGGGGCTGCATCGGGGGCTGCAGAGTGTGTGGACACAGGAAGGGGCGGAGAACAAGCTCTGAACGAGCGTGGAGCGGCGAGATCAGATGTCACCCTGGTCAGATGAAGGGGTGGGGGCGGTGGGGGGTCCTGGTCAGAGGAGGAGCTGCACAGTGGGGTGAGGCAGAGGCAGAGGGGCCTGGGGGGCTGCAGAGGACGCAACTCCTCCCAGGGCCTCCGGTGGAGGGTTTGCCCACGGACCTGTGCCTACGGGTCAGGAATTGATGGCTGGCGGGAGACCTCCTCACCTGGGGCACAACTGGGTGGACGTGGCCATCATCAGCAGTGACCATTCCCCGAAGTCCTTCCCATGCCAAGTCCTTGGGGAGGGTGACTGCTCTCCTCCACTCCCTGATGGGATCACACCCTGGGGAGGAGATCCAGCCACACCAGGGGCCCCTCCCCAAGCCTCTGGGCAAACCCCGCGCTGCGGTAGCAGAGCACGGCGCAGGAGTGGCCGCATGTCACAGCTGGCCGGAGCTTGTGAGAGCCACTCCACCCTGACGACTGGGAGGGATAAATCCCTGCCTGCTCTGTGAAGGACACATAAATCCTCCTGAGAATAGCCCCCACCCTGCTGTGTTTAAGAAGACGGATTTGGGCTCAATGTGGAGTCCAAGACGTGAAAGACCTGGAGCCGTCGGGGCCCCTCCAGGAGAGCAGGGAGACTCCGGCAGGGCCTCGGGGTGTGGACTCAGCCTCAGGGGGTCTGGCTAAAGGCGCATGGCCTGTCAGGGCCCAAGAAAGGCACCCTGAGATCCAGGAAGGGTTAAACCAGGGAGCCAGAGCCCAGCTCCGACCTCCAGAGGTGGTGTTTGGGGTCTGATGAGCCCAGAATGCCTGGCGCAGTCCTCTCTGCTGTCAGATGTCACGATCCCAGGCACGTGGCAGTCATGGGCCCCTGGGGCCTTCAGGGTGACTAGTGTATCTAACTCAGAGGACTTGGCCTTAGAGGTCCCTTAAAGAAACATGTGAGTGTCATGGGTGCTCCCAGACGAGAGATGCCAGATCAGGTCCTCAGGCTTCCTCGGCCCCATGCAGTTGCTGTGGCCAGGCCTGGCACACAGCTCTCCTTCCTTCCAGAGCTTTGGGGGCCATGGAGTCACCTCTCTCATGGTAAAGTTCCCCAGGCCAGTCTCAGGCCTGCCCATGCAGTCTGCACCTCCCGCAGCCTCCCCGTCCTGTACCGCAGCCACTTCCCCCAGACTCCGGAGACACAGGGGTTAGGAGCCATCTCATGGGTGAAGCTGATTTCCCTGCCCAAGGTCACACAGCTTGGAAGCAGCAGGGCTGGAGTTCTTCCCCGGCTCTCAGGCCCCAGAGCCAGGAGGAAGGAACAGCAGTGAGCCTCTGCACAGCTACTCAGAGTGGACAATGCGGGAAAGGGGTGCAGACAGGCCGGGGGCCCCGCGAATCACAGTGTCCGGGCTAGGGACCCCTATGCAACTCGTCCCCCAACTTCCTTCTTCTACAGAGGACCCGGCTCAGGGAGGCAGCACAAGTATAAGGACCTAGGGACCCACACCGGCGAGGGCCACCAGGAAACCGGCCAAGGCCCCGTCCACCCCTGTCTGCAGTGGTGAGCGTTCTCCTAATCCTGGGCTCCTCTGACACAAGCAGCAGCGTGCTGACTCTTGTCGGACTTGAGCTCTCCCAAGATGCGATGCCCGACCCCAGCTTGCTCTTGTCCCCACAGCTCCTGATGTCCCCGTGGCTAAGCCACATCATCCCAGGCAGCACCACATGCACTAGCTGTGAAGTAGGGGTGAAACATCTTCCCTCACCAAGAAAGCTGGGGTTGAAGGAGGCTCCAGGGGTGAGACCCCGCAAGCAGGGGCCTGGGAAACTAGGGCGGGAATGCCGGCCTCTCTCCTCCTGCCCACCAGCGTGACCTGTCCGCACCGCCAAACTCCACGTTTGTCCTGGGCAGCTCGGGCTCCAGAGCAGGCTGACCCGAGGCTCAGAGGACAGGGACTTTCAGGAGCTCCTGGTGGCCCAAGCTGGCTCTGGGTCAATTCCAGGGCATGGTCACAGCATTGACCATCGGTCACAGCAGTGATGGGCTCCCCAGGACAGGGTTCTGGAAGCCCCTTAAGGTCGCTGGGCTGTGTGGAGATCCAGGTAGTGCAGGAAGGCAGCAGCTCGGAGGGAGGAGGGAGCAGAGTCGGCCCAGCCTTCCCCCGCGCAGCAGGGTGGGGACCCCAGGAGCAGAGTCCAGGGCTGCAGCCACATGCGCCACCCGCAACTTTAGTTCAGTTTTAATAAAATACTGCAACCATGTGGATGGGCCACTGAGAGCCAGGACGTCCACACACTGTCTCAGAGCTTGGAACATCCTGAGGGGATGGTCCTCTCATCCTAATTTTATAGAGAAAGAAATGGAAGCCCAGAGAGGCTCTGTCCCTGGCCCAGACAGCACAGCTCAGAAAGACAGAGCTGCGGGAGCCAGCGTCGTCCTGGGAGCACAGTCACCGCCCTCCCCGGGCTGCCCCCAGCGGGGCCCACTGTCCCCACCTCAGACACCACTGTCCCTCCCCGTGTCAGCTGCGACCGCCCTGTGCCGGGACCGTGTGTGACTAGTCTGGCACCTCGGGCGGGTCTGCCCCAGCAGGCGGCCTGGCCTGGAAGGCGGCGTGGAGGAAGTGCAGGAAGGGGAGAGCCTAGCAAGGGGCGCCGGCCAGCCGCAGCCCGCATTCTCCACGTCCCAGAATGTTCCACGAGCGTCACATCGAAGGCTCGTTTTCAAAGGACTCGGGTGCCACTCCCCAGGGAGCCGCGAAGACCCAGTGACATTTGGGGCCTGGAGAGTAATGGGGAGCCGAGCGCTGAGGCACAATCAGGGTCTCATTAACATTTTGATTGCGGCGGCTCCCCTGGCGCCTCGGCCTGGACGCGCCACACACGCGTTCAATCTGGGAGCGAAGATTGAGCTGGGGAAGGAGCGAAGAAAAGGAGCAAAACAGACTTATTTTAATAATGCTAAAAATAACTGTGTCAATATTCCCTTCTGTTTGGGGAGCCACGGATCGTTTTTAATACACCTTCTCAGCTTTCTTCTCCATCCTGGCGGAGAGAGCCCCGGAGTGCATTCAGGACGCCGGGCTACGCGTGGGACCTGGGTGAGGGGCTTCCCCTGGCGGGGTCTCGGGACCCTCGTCTGTGCCGTGGAGACGGCACCCCTGCTCTGTGTACGTCCCAGAGAACCCCAGACACGGGAGGGGCTGGAGTCCTTGGAGGGTGAGCCTCTCACGTAACAGAGGGGAAAGTAAGGCCTGGAGACAAGAGGGCTCAAGGTCAAGAGAAACCTGGTGTGTCTGCATCCTGGGGAAATCGAGGAAGGAGCTACTCACATGGCCCAACGACAGCACTGACCTTCCTGGCATCCCCATGGCGGGCTGAACATGAGCCAGGTGACCCCACGTGTTAGGGATGAGGAAGTCAAGGCCCAGAGAGTGCTACAGCACAGGCCGAGGCCAGCAGGACTGAACCCCAGCCCTCTGGACTCCCACCAAGGAGGGTCTTGGACGGGCAGTGCGGTGGGTCCACCACGACAGCAGTGCCTGCCCAGCATGGCATGCTAGGATGAGGTCAGATCTGAGGGGGTCCCCATCCTTCCCCACCCACCTCTCTCAGCACCATCCTTGGAGGGTCTGAAGGCTGACCCAAGCCCCTAAATGCCCTCTGTATCTCCTGGCTGGACCCCATTCTATCATGGGGTGTGGCTTTGCCCTCTCTGACCCTGGCTGGCCGCAGCCACAGCCAGGCTGCCTGCTGGGACCCTACTGATGTCACCTGTGAAGTTGGCCCCACTGCCAGCACTCTCCAGGCTGCTCTGCCAGCCTCCCCTATGCACAACCAGACTCCAGCATTTCCCGAGCACCTGCCGCTGCCCCTGCATAAGCCCCTCACCACCAGTCAAGCATCTGAGCACGGCTGCCCAGAAAAGTGAGGGTTTACCTGGCCCCTGGGCTGGTGACATGGAACTCTAGGTTTTGAGAGCCTTGGAAGAATTCTCACTGTCCTTCCAGGATGGCAAAACCATGACGTCCATGTCTCCCCACATTTCCCCTGGGCTCTCCACCCTCCAAACCACTAGCCTTTCCCCCAACATCCCTGTTTCCACCCCTACATCTCTCTCTGCACCGTCTTCCTTCTAGCTTGTATGTTTTCCCCTCCTCTTCCTGCAAACTTCCTGTTTCATCTTCAGGACCCAGCTAAATGCCACCTCCTCCATGAGGCCTTCCCACGTAGCCCCCCGACAGAGCTGGTGTCTCTCCCTCAGGTGGCTGTGAGAGCCAGCCAGGCTGCCCAGATCTCTGCTGTGGCCATGGATGCTGTGCTGTAATGAGAAGTCCGGTGTTCTGCCAACAGCCTGCAGTGAAACTCACCCCGGCTGCCCAGTGTCTACGCTACCTTGGGGACATTCAACCTCTCCATGCCTCAGTTTTCTCAACTGTAAAATGTGGCTTTTAATAGGACCTACCTCATAGACCTGTTCAAGTGAGCTAATATAGCATGTGAAAGGCTTAGAACACCCAGAAGCTGTTATGTGCTCAAAAAATGTCAATTACTGTGGCTGTCAGCAGCATCATCATCACCATCACTATCATCATTGCCAGTATCACCACCACCACCACCACCATCATCACCAACATCACCAACATCACCATCACCATCAGCATCATCACCAACATCACCATCACCACCATCACCACCACCACCACCATCACCATCATCACCAACATCACCAACATCACCATCACCACCACCATCACCATCATCACTAACATCACCACCACCACCACCATCACCATCATCACCAACATCACCATCACCACCACCATCACTATCACCACCATCACCACCATCACCACCATCACCAACATCACCATCACCACCATCACCATCACCACCATCACCACCATCACCACCATCACCACCATCACCATCATCACCAACATCACCATCACCACCATCACCACCATCACCATCACCACCACCACCATCACCATCACCACCACCATCACCATCACCATCATCATCACCACCATCACCACCAACATCACCATCACCACCACCATCATCACCATCACTGCCATCATCACCATCACCACCATCACCACCATCATCATTACCACCATCACCACCATCACCACCATCATCATTACCACCATCACCACCATCACCACCACTACTGTCATTACCAACACCATCACCACAATCACCACCATCACTATCATCATTGCCAACACCACTACTGTCACCAACAGCAGAAGCATTTTCACAACTGAACCTTCAAGCTCCTTGTACGTGGAGAACACATACAAATCATGTTTGTCTCCCAGACATGTGGCCTGGCACATGGTAGGTGCCTGTAAATCTTGTCGGATGATGCAGTGGACAGGCAGGTGGGCAAATGAGTAAATGAATAAGTGAAGTGGTCGGTGGATGGCCGCATGAATGAGTGGATGGACAGATGGGTGTGCGGGCAAGGAGGGCTGGAAGGGACGCCTGAGTCAGTGAATGAGCGAGTGAGCTGCTGCAGGGAGCAGCAGATGGGAGCTGAGTCGGGCCTGCCCACACGCACACTGCAGATGCTGAGCTGCTTAGTAACAGCAGACACCAGTGTCCCCGCGGAGCCATGATATTAAAATCCCTGAAGGCTGCTCTGTCAATTTCCGGGGGAGAATATCTCTGGAGCCATCGGCAGCAGGAGCGCACCTCCCCCTTCCCAGGCCCTCAGCCCTGCTGGGACAATGACGCCTCCCCCCCTAAGCTTCCTGCCGAGGGCTGTGGGCTCCAGCTCGCTGGGCTGGGCAGCCCCTTCCCACCTCAGTGCCTGGGGACCCCAGGGCTCTGCTGGGGCTGGGGCAGGCAGCGCCCTGGCTGTGGGCATGCCCCGCCCCCCACAGACACCCCGGCCTCCCACCCTCCCTCCGAGCAGCCCGGTCCCCCAGACGCAGCGGCAGTCTCCTCTCAGGCCTCTGCGAGCCTCCATCCTACCCCTCAAGCCCCGCTCTTGGGGGCACCCAGAGCTCCCCACCCCCCATGAAGAAACCATGTCTGAGGTCCAAGGGGACAGAACAGCCCCTGCCTCTGGTCACTGACCCAAGCCCCAGGGCCACCGCACTGCTCCCACTTCATCGTGGCGGGACCCCTTTATACACTCAAAAGTCGGTAAGTCCCCCCAGAAAGCATTTGTCTGTGTAGGTTAGAGTCATCAATGTTGACAGAATTGAAATGAAATATGATACATTTAAATTATTAATTCATTTTAAAAACACATATTAATGGACATAACACGTTTTTATGAAAATTACTGTATTTTCCAAAACCAAAAAAAAAAAAAAAATCAAGGTGGCAAGTGTTACACTGTTGCAGATCTCTGAAGTGTGTGGCCCTATGGAAGCCACTGGAGTCCCACAGCCGCTCTTGGGTCTGCCTACTGCCACGTATGGCTACGGCTGAAGTCGACAAGGAAAAATCCCAGAACCTCGTGGGCTTCCTGCAGGGGTTCCCCAGACCACGCTCTGAGAACCGCTGGCATAGGCAAACCTGACCCTGTGGCTTCCCTGCCCACAGCCATCTGAGGAAACACACTGCAGAGCCAGTCCGCAGGCAGGGATTGGGGGGAGGTGCAGGCGTGGACCAGACAGCCCGGGGTTCAGACCTTGCTCTCACCTGCTGGGGCCTTCGTAGCCCCCCCTTGGCCAAGCCACAGGTCCTCATCCTTAAGATGGGAATAGGCTAATTCCTTAGAGTTTTGTGACCACTAAGTCACATAATGTGTACTCCTTGCTCAGCATCACGTCTGGCTCCCAGGAGGGACTCAGAAAACAGTCTGACAACAGCACAGGTAACCACAGAGCTCCCACCGTCTCCCCACACCCTTGCCCCGGCAGCACCTGCCCTTTCTTGCCCCTGTACAGCCACCCCCTCCATGCAGGCTTCCTGGACTGACTGCACTTCGTTCCTCCTCCCATGTGGCTGAAAAAGGCCTCCTGGTCCCTAAGACTCACTCCAGTGCCACATGCTTCCTGGAGCCCAGCCAGGCCCCCCTTGCTCCAGCGTACCCACCCCATGTTTGCCCCATCTCCTCGGGACCCATGAGGGGAAGGACAGTGTTGTGTCCACTGGCACCTGTGGTGGACACAGTACTCAAGTGCTCCCCTCGGGGCCCAGGCAGGCCTGGGCCACATGACCTCGTGTGAGCCTCAGTGTTAGCATCTGTCAAATGGGGTCAATGGCATCTCCCTGATATGAGCCGGGCCCCTGTCCTTGTGGACTTGGTCTGCTGGGGGAGGCAGCCACGGAAACAAAAACTAGAGAAAAGGTGGAGGGTGGCCTCCCCAGGTTAGGGCTGACCCCAGGGAGGCTGGAGTGGCCAGGGATAGAGACCTGGAGGTCGACAGCCCAGGGAGGAGAGGGAGCTGGGCAGCCCAGGGAGGTGTCTAGATTGTCCCTAAAATGTTCTCGCAGGTAAGAGGTGCGGCTGGAGCAGAGCCGCCTCCGAGGCGTGTGGGGCGAGTTGTCAGGACAGCAGGAGGGACGCCCCTGCCCAGGCCCCAGCCCCTGAGGCCCTCAGACTCAGGGCAGGGGTGTGCGATGCGCATCTGTGCAGGAGGGATCAGCTCCCCGGAGGAAAAGGCGAGACAGCAGCAACAACATTAGCACCGAGCAGATGTGCGCATTGCTCACGTTGTGTGAAGAGAATCCGCACGGCATCACTCCCCACTGGAGGATGCGGAGCTGGGAGTCACAGCCCGCTAGGCCTGTCCCTCCGACTGGCTGGGTTGGAACCCACTGTGCGCTTCTAGGAGCCCAGTTCCCTGGCACCCCGGGCCCCGCCAGGCTGCACAGACACCCCCAGGCCAAGGCTTGGAGAGGACTGCCCAGTGCAGGCGTCTGTTTCCTGTTAGACTGCAAGCTCCTTGAAGGCGGAGCGGGTGCGTCATGCGTGTGCTTGTGTGGCCTGCACGGGACAGGGCCTGGGACTAGTAGGCCGGGAGGCCTGGGCATGCAGTGTAGGGCACTGGGCACAGTGGTCCTGTGGACAGATGGCAACTCTGGGGGCACATCAGGGGGAGAACTGGAGAGACTGGAGGGACAGACCCTGCCTATGTGTCTGTGTATGTTTATGTGCATGCCACGCGTGCCTGAGTGTCCATGTGTGTACATGTGTCTGTGTGTGCATGTCTCTGTGTGTCTGTGTGTGCATGTCTGTGTGTGCATGTCTGTGTGTGCATGTCTCTGTGTGTGCATGTCTGTGTG
>VBSM01001124.1:76906332-76968254 GCA_008086735.1 Cheirogaleus medius | reverse complement strand
GGCAGGAAGAGAGGAGGGACAGAGGGAGGGAGGGAGGGAGGGGAAAGCCTGCCCAGTCTTCAAGGAGTTCTTTGTCAAGGAAGCAAAAGGCCAACCAACCTGACCTGGGTAGCATGAGGAGGGGTGAGGATCCCAAAGCTGTGGGAGTTAGGAAGAGGGGGCACCTCAACCTCCCTGGGGTGCCAGGAGAAGCTTCTGCATGAGCCAGACCCGAAGGTCCCAGAAGAGGGAAGAGCACCTGCCCCGAAGAGAGGGTTCTTACCCAGAGCAGGCAGCGAGGGTGGGGCACGTTATGGAGGACCTTATCATCCTGCCCAGGTGCAGGGGGCTGGGGAGGGGCCAGAGGGGCTGGGGGACAGGCCAGCGCTGAGCCGCCCATGGGCCCTGCCCAGACCAACCTGGATGGCCCTCAGCCACCCCTTTTGAGTCTGCAGGTCTTCAGTTTTCAACCTCAACCAGCCCAAGACCAGGTTTCACTCTGGTGGGCTCAGATTCCCACCCCTCCCCCACTCACCTGCTGCGCATCATGTCAGATAAGCGCCAAGGGTGAGCTGGGACCCAGGGGTGATTCAGACACAGCCTGAAGCGATGCGTTTGTTTGGAAACGTGCTTTTTGTGAATATGTTGAGGTAGTTTCTCGCTGTCTATGCAAGTCCCAGCTCACCAGGCTGGGCAGGGCAGCACACCTGGGAGGCGTGGGGTGGGCGCTGAGGCCAGGGCAGGGGCAGGGGCTGGAAGCTGTGTTTTGAGGGTGGGGCTCTCGTTGGCACTGTTTCTCTGGTTTCTAAGCCCACCATCAGGGTGCAGGAGAACAGCCCCTCCCCACCTGCACCCGGGACCGGCAGCAGGGAGCAGGCCTGGGTGCCTGGGAGCCCAGGTGGAGTTCCGCTCTGCCTCACCAGCCTGGGCACCAGGCCCTGGCCTCTTCCACCAGCTCCTGCGAGGTCTGGCCCATGGCCTGTGGCATTGCGTGTCCTATATCACACTGTGCTTTCTCCAGCGAGGTTGCACCTTTCCTGGGCACCATCTTCCTCCCCAGCCTGCCAGCCCCGTCCAGACCTGCCCCTAGGGCCTGCAGCCAGGGAAGGAGGCCCAATGACATGGTGAGTGTCCCCAGCTGTGACCACAGCAGTGCCGCCACTTCACCTCTCAGCTCAGGTGAGAACTGCCTCAGGACCTGGACCAGCCGTGGAGGGACTGAGCGACCTGATGGCAAATCTCAGGCTCCCAGCATCCCAGGAGGCTGGGCAAGGGCAGCTGTCACCTGGGACAGGACTCTGTCGCCTACCCTGGGCTCTGGTGCAAGACAAATGGGGTGATGCTGGCATTTCAGAACCCCTGGCAGTGACTCGGGCAGCTTTCAGATCAAGAAGAGGGAAGAGGTGACGGGTCTGAGAGCAGAAGCCCGGCGGGCCAGGTGTTCACAATTGGCCGGGGTCCTGCTGACCAACCTCCAGGGTGCCCAAAGGACCCAGCAGGACAGCCCCACCTCGGGGAGGGAGCAGTTTGCACCAGGGAGACAGAGGAAGACAGGTCGCTGTGCTGTTTTACAGCCTGTGGCTTTGCTGCCAGCGCAGGGGAGGAGGCTGCTCCATCATCCCCAGATGGCCCCCTAAGCTCCTTCCCTCCCTCTCTCCCTCCCCCTCCTCCCTCTCTCCCTCCTCCTCCCTCTCTTCCTCCATCCCTCCCTCCCTCTCCTCTCTCTCCCCCACCCCTCTCTCCCCATATGAGTGGTGCGCCCTTCTGAAACGGTGGGGAAAGAGCAAGCCCTCTTATCTAAAACATTAAACACCCAGGCAGGGAATGGCCCAGTGAGATGGGGCTTCCTAGCCCTAGCCCCTCCAAGCTCCCTTTCTCCTTGGGGTCTGGGGCAGAACCTGGCCACCTGGCCACCATGCCTGTCCTCTGTGGCACACAAAATTCTGAGATGGTCTCCTGCCTCCCTGCCCGATGAGCAGCCCCAACCCCAGAGGGAGCACCTGCAAATACGATGTTGATGTCACGTCCCAATCAGGTCATGTGATACGGCAGAGGGGAGGGGCTTTGCAGATTCCATTGAGGCCCTAGCCAGTGTGACTTTGAACAGAGCCAAAGGGAGATTGTCCTAGTGGGCCTGACCTCATCAGAGGAGCCCCTGAGCGGGACTTCGTCCTTCCCTGAGCTCAGAGACCTCCTTGAGGCAGGGAGGGGCGGGGAGAGAGAGGCTGGCCAGGGACACCCAGGACGGCAGTCCACTCCCAGACCATGAGATGCCAGCGTCCGCGCGCTCTGTCCCCTGAGCAAGGGCTTCGGTTCTACAAGATTACATCCTCTCTCTCCCCCTCTCTCTCTGTCGCTCTGCCTTTCTCTGTCTCTCCCTCTCCCTCATCCCCTTCCCCTCCCCCTTCTCTCCTTCAGTCTCTTCCTCCTGGCTTTTCCTCCTCTCTCTGATTCTCAGCCTGGTCATCTTCCATCAGCTTAGCCCTGACGCTCCCCTGTCCTCATCACATGCCACGTGGTGACACGCTGTGCCACGCCCAGCCCTCCCTCCGTCCTGTCCTGGCAGCCCCCGGGTGCAGGCCCAGGGCCCTCACCGCACAGGCAGGAGGCGGGTTCTGAGAGGTAAAGATCCCTCCGCAGCAGGCAGGACTTGGCTGAGCGGAGCCGACTCCAAAGATGGGGAATTTCCGCCCCGGCGTGTTTTGCCCGAGCAGTTGTGAGCTCCAGGGACACGCACCAAGCCCGTATGTCCTCTGCTCCCGCCACGAGCCTGTAGAGGGCTCAGCATCAGAGGACGAGTGGCGTGTCGGCTTGAGGAACGGAGTCCTGCCCCACCTGTGGACTGTCTGTCCCCCAAACCCTGCAGAAGGCAGCTCCCAGCCCCGAGTGGAAAAGCAGAGGCAGACAGCCAGGGCGTTCCAGCACCAGGGACCGGGACACATCACGCCGAGGCAGGTGCGGAGGTTCCACCCACAGCCCAGTCTCTCCGGGGCCTCCCTGTCCCTCAGCCCCACCCCAACCCCTCCACACCTGCCACGCCTCCTCTGCTGCAGCGCCACGCTGTGGTGCCAACCCCATTACCTGGCTGGGGAGCCGGCCCATGTCTGGCCCTACCCCCCAGCATTGCGCCTCTCCCCACTCTGACCAGCTGCCCACTTGCAGCCCACCACCCACAGTTCCTTGAACCCTCCAGGTCTCGGGCTCCTGCCAGAGCCTTCTTGCCCTCCTGACCACCATCACGACCTCCTCAACCTGGGTTGCTGTCTCCTACCTACGCCTCAGGGTACATTTACAGGCCAGGCCTTCCAGAACATTCCAGCATGCCCTATGCATAGTGCTGCACACTGGGGGTGTCTACAACTTCACTCTCACCTCTCAACATGATGACAGCGAGTCCCCAGCACACCCCGACCTATGCCAGGCCTCCACCTCGGCACACACACCTGTCGACCTAGGGAGTCATCACAATCACCCAGAGGCAGGGCTGTTACCATCACCCCATCCCACAGCAGGGGAAACTGAGGCCCAAGGAGGTCTGTCCCTCTCTCATGGCAGATGACACCTATAGAAGCTGCTGGTGACCCATCCCATCCCCTTCTTGCCCACCAGGCCTGGCACAGTGCGACTGAGTGGGTGCATATCCCATGTGCCGGATAAATTAGGGCTTCACAAGCGAGGGTGTGAGGGTGCACGGGGGGCAGGGACCCGATTGGACCCCTCAGGGCACAGGCGGACAGCCAGCCCTCACCCTCCCCTGAGCTTCCTGCACACGCAGCCTCTCACCGTTGGAAACATAGCAAGAGCCCCTCGAAACCCTTAAACCCAAACAAATGTTTATCTTAATAAGCAGGCAAACAATAAGATAAGCCTCTTGAGCACAGAGGGCTGCCCAGGGACTTACATTTTACCGCCGTTCCAGCCGAGACAGAGACGCCAGCCCGCCCAGCCAGGGAGGGAAACCATCAGGGGCTGGACCAGGCCTCCGTGCAGGCCCTCAGGCTGCTGCCTGGTCCCAGGGTGCCTCTCGCCCTTCCCACGTGAGGCAGGTGAGCCAGATACAGGCCCTGGGTCCCCCACACCATGTGACTAGGTGACCACATTTGCCACCACTGTGCTCAGAGGACTCGCACCACTGTGGGGTGAGGGGAGTAGTGACATAGAAAACTCTCCTGCCCTGGCTTGGAAACCTGCTTGGAGAATGCGCCCAACGTGCTGGAGCATGGGCATCTGCAAACCTGGGAGGAAACACCCCTGGGCCAGGTGGCCGTGAGAACTGGAAGGATTAATCATTATTTGTGTCCCAGTTTGGGTGAGAAATGACAAGGTCATCCTGTCTGGGGCATTTGGGGGTGCCCAGAGCAGGGCCCCTTCTTGGTGCCTGTGTGAGGCTTTCAGGAGAAGCTCAGGAACGAAGGGCCTCACACAGGTGAGCGCAGAAGTGAGTCACAGACACCGTCACCTCGTGGGCATCTGCCAGCTTTGTAAGTGTCAGGGAGTCAGCTCCACCTAGGAGAACTGGCTCGTGTCCTCGTTTCTCGAAACTTGCATGCAGGCCAACTGCACCCATGCAAAGCAGATCTGCCCATGGGAGAGGGTTTAGCTGGAGGTGGCAAGTTATCCCTTTGGAAGGCAGGATCTCAGCCAAGAGTGGGGACAGAACCCCACATGACTTACGCTACAGTGTCCTCAAGAGCTGGGGGTTGGTGGTAGTGGGAGGTGGCAATGTGGCCACTGTGGCCAACTGGGCAAGGACTGGCCGCATGTGGCCCATGTGTAGAAGGGGACATCAGAGCCCTGTCCCACCTGAGACGCTCAGCTGAGCCAGGTCCCCATGGCTCTGCCAAAAGCCCAGCTTCCTGCAGGCCACAGGCCACGTTTGTGAGGTGTGACCTGATTCGTGGGCATTCTAATGGACCCTGGAGTGCACCGTGACCTCCAGGTGGCTTTCAGATTCTCCAGGAAACCAGTGCAGACCTGAGATTGTCCCATTGACCTATAGATTGCTCTTAGTGACCCTTGGACTTGTCAGATGGCTGCAGACCATGTCAGGGGGACCCAGATCAACATTAAGCTGACCGTCACATGGCACCTGGACATCCCCTTAGAAGCAGGAAGCGTAGGGTGACCCTGTAGATCCTCACCTGAGCCAGGACATAATTAATAATTACGCTGGGAGCAGAGGGACAAAGGGGACTTCCCAGGACCCGCTAGATGGAGAAAACCAAGAACCAAAACCCCAAATAGCTGCCAGATCGTTACTGCGAAATTCAACGCTACTCCCAGGCTGGTGCCGGGGGAAATGCCTTTACACAAATATTTATCAAGTTTACAGCACACATACATGGTTCAACACATGTGCGCTGGTGAAAGAGCCTGGCGTGTTCCACCCCTGGTTGTCCCTGGTGGCCAACACCTCCCTGCCTGGCGGATTTATTAGGCACTCTCACACCTACGCACACAACCCGCCCACCGAGGAGGGGTCCCTGGGCTGGGAGAGCACAAAGGATGTCACGCTCTCAGCAAGCCTAACTTGTCCTCCATTGTCATTTATTTTTCACAACTTAAAAATCGTGGAGTAATCAGGGTCATGCAGAGATAGGCAACCACAGACCATTTCTTCTGCAAAATGTGCATCTGTCTCATGGAAGGTAACAAGGACCAAGTGAGAGAAAATTTAGAAAATAATAAAGAGTCAAAAAAATTAAGAAAGCTTTGTCTATAACCCCGCTATGCAAAGATAACCACCGTTCATATCGGGAGGCATGTCCTTTCATTATTTTTAATGTATTTTTTCCATAGCCTTTTGCACTAGGGTGGTGATTTCTCATCCACAGTAGTGGAATCATATTATATTATATTATCGGTTAGTATCTTGCATTTTGTCCCCTTGCAAACATTCTCTGCACATACTTTTAGCAACATTATTTTTTAATCACTGTAATATTCTTTCAACTGCATAAACCACAGTTTACTTAAACATTCCCCATGTTCAAACACTTAGGTTGTTTCTAATTATTTTGCAAAAAAAATCTATTTTTTGTAGTTTGGATTACTTCCTCAGGATAGTATCCTCGGAATTAAACCGCCAGGCTAAGGGAGCATTTTTAAATGTGCGATGCACACTGCCAAATGTCTGCCCCTTGGGCCGCCCCGCCTGCACCGCCACGGCTCGGAACGCGCAGTTTCCAGTCCGACAGCTCACACCAGACATCATCGTGTGCTAATGTCTGTCCCCTTATTAACAGGAGCCAGCACTTGGGTTTAATGTGCATTTCCTCTATCACTGGTAAGGGAAGATATTTTTCCATGTTTATTCCCTAAGCATATTTATGACTCCTGTGAATTGGGTAGCCACGTACTTTGACGAATAATCTATTTGAGGTTGCATGTGTTACTTATCACTTTTTATAAACCCTTTGCACACTAAAGACATCAACCCTTAGAATGCTGTGTTTGCTGGGAATATTTTTGTCCACGTGGTAGCTGCTCTTCCTTGGTTGCCTGTTTTGTGTTTACTGGTACGCAGAAACTCCCGATTTCCATATAGTTCATTCAACCTGGCTTCTTTCCCTTTGTGATTTCATCTATCAGTTCTTGTCTTAAAATGTCCTTCCCTTTTAAGTTTTGATATTCCGTTCTGTTTGGTTCTAGATTTGCAGATTCTGAGAGTGTGCTTTAATACTGTAATCCCGAATCTGGGGTCGACCCGGGTACCCAGAGCAGGGATAGACCAACCGTCTGCTCCAGCTTGATGAGGAAGAGGCCACGTCCCAGTTCCAGGCCTGCTCCTGACTTGCAGTTCCACGATGAGGACGAGGGCAGGGAGCAGGTGGGAGGCGGGTGGGATGCAGGTTGGGCATCCAGGATGCAGGATGCCTCCCCTGCCTCTGGGACTGATTTTCCCTGGATGGCCTCTCTCTTCCAGTCATCGTTTTCCGTCTCTGCTTTAAATCAGAGGTTCTCAGTCAAGGGCAATTGACCTCCAGGTACATTTGCCAGGTTTTGACAGTCACAACTGGGGGGTGCTGCCGGCATCTAGTGGGTAGAGGCCAGGGATGCTGTTCAACGTCCTACAATGCTTAGGGCTCAGGACAGCTCTGTGCCCCCGGACCAAGGAACTTTCCAGCCCAATATATCAATAGTGTCAAGGTTAAGAGACCCTGCTTGAAATTGAGGGGTGGCTTCCCTGGCTAAATTGGCCGAAATGATGCTAAAAATAAACGATCAGGTGCTGGTGCATCAGAGATGACTGGTTGTCTTACAACGACCATTCTCTCCTTTCTTGGGTAGGACCTTTAGCCAGGCACACGTAACCAGGAAGAAACACTGCAATTCCCAACTTTCCTTGCAGCCAGGTACCGCCAGGTGACTAAAGTTCTGGGCAACGAGATGTACACAGGAGTGTCAAGGGGCAGCTTCGGAGCCCCCACTGTAAAATTCAGCTGCCACTCACACCTCGCCTCCCCCTTCCTGTACCCTAGAATGCAGATGTGATCCTGCAGCTGCAGCTCCCTTTCTGTAGCATGAAGCAGCTTTGGGAGCAGACGCCATGCTTGGCCTGCAAGACAAAAAGAGCCCGGTCCGTGAGGTCTTTGAGGAGCAGAGCTGCGTCTCAGTCCTAGACGGCCACCTCCAGACTATGGAAAAGGAAAAATAAGCTTCTCTCTTATTTAGGCCACTGCTATTTTGAGTCTCCGTGACTTACCGCTGAATCTAACTATTGCAAATGTGACATAGGAAACTTTTGTGAAGGTTTCTGATAAAATTCCAACCTGAATTTGAGAGGATTAAATAGAATAAAGTGTGCAAATTGCTTAGCTGATCATTTGGTACACAGCAGGCCCTTAACAGTTACCTAGCTGAGCTATTGTGGGCCCTACCGCATGACAGGTATCACACCACACAGCTTGGACCCAGTGTCTTAACCCTCCCAGCAGCCCACAAGGGAGGTGGATCATGGCCCCTGTTACAGACGTGGCACAGAAACTATTGCACCGTCAGGGCAGAGCTGGGCCCAGTCCCTGCATTGTGTCTGCTTCACCTCAGCAGACACTGGGCACTCCATAGTCTGGAAGCATCTAGAATCCAGCAACTGTGGACAAAGCTCCCTTTACCTGATGATCTTGCTTCATCCCAACCCTGTGGGCTTTTCATTGTACCCCAGAATGGCTGCTTCAGCTCCAACCATCTCATCTGCATTCCAGAATGCATCTCCAACCTGGGGGGCATTTTTGTGTGTGTGTGTGGCATTTGGGTTGCCCTACAGAACCTGAGGCTGAGTGACCTGTCCAGCATCACACCACAAGTGGCAGAGCTGGGGCTCAAATCCAGGTAGATTTAATACCAGAGTCTGTGTGCTTAGCTGCAAGGCCAAACTGTGTCTCAATAAATACTGTGGAATGGAGGCAGAGAACAGACGGAATGCCAGCTCTGGTCATGCTGTCTCTAAGCAGTAAGATTAAGTAATCACCACACACGGACTTGCTCAAACTCACAGCAATTCTCATTCTATAGATAAGGAAACTGATGTTCAGAGAGGTCGGGAGACCTATCTAAGGTCTCTCCACAAGGCAGCATCAGGTTTAGAAAGAACAGACCCACGTGTGCCTAGGTGCTGTCCTCCTACCCTCCCACCTGCTCACAAGCCATGTGGCCACTGTGTCTTCATGTCCCCAGACTGGCACGATATTCCTTTGACCCAGAGTCCCCGTTGTTGACTCATCAACACGATGCTCTGATGAGCAGCTGACGGGGCCCAGGCATGGCCTGGTGTCCTCCTCCTCACCTGCAGGCCCCTCTCTGTCTGTGTCACCCGCCTCCACCCCTGGCAGCACAAAGGACTCAGGCACTAGGCTGGGGGTGTAGCGCCTCATCCCCCTTGGAACCGAAACAGCTCTGTGTGTGGTGGGCCCTCAGGCACTGCCTCGTGAGTGAGAGATGGAACACGTTTCTTGCTCACGCAGAGACAGCGCCCGTTTGTATTCAGGGAGAGGGGAGAGCCCTGAGAACAGGTGGGCGGGGAAGGCTTCCTGGAGGAGGTGAGGCTTGGCTCTCCCACCTGCAGAGGGGACAGACTGCAGGCAGGAGGCTCGAGGCCCTGACGCTGGGATCCGCGTTCCTCGGAGGCAACCAGAGGTCCTGGGCCCTGCGGGGCGGGGCAGACGGCCAGGATAGGTGGCCCCAGCGCGCGGGAGAGTGCTGTCAGCCCCTGTGGGTCGTTAGCACCTAAAGAGGGTGTAAAAGTGACTTACGAGCTGAAATCAGGTGTTCAGGCATAAACACGCCAAGGCCCATGATTGATTTGACTGGGTAAATAGCTTTTATAATTGGTATGTTTTTTATTAAATGTTAAAGGCTGCATATTTATGTGAGAGAAAATCGTGGGCTCGTAGAGGCCAGCGTGCTGGACCGGTGTGGCACAGGCCTCGGCCGCCTCCCTGCTGGCAGGGACCCAGGACCATGAACGGTGTTTCTGTTGGCCGGACTCCCAGGACCCTGCAGGACTCCGGGAGGAGAGGGTCAGGGGCCTAATTGCTTTATCAGCTCCATTTCCAGATACCGAGTGACTTTCGCCACTTCCCTCAGCTTGAAGCCCGTGCGGCTCAGAGAAGAGGGAAGGTGGTGAAGAAGCACGGAAGGGGCTTCTGCCTCCCTCTGGCACAGGCCAGCTCTGTCCCGCCAGCTCTGGGCATGCAGCACCCGTCCGGGACAGCATGGGGGAGGCCGTGCGTCAGCAGAGGCTGAGTGTCGGGACCCCCGGAACAGCAGGGCTCCCACGTTGGCTCATGAGGCACCTTAGGGACCAGCACGACCAGCTGGAGCTCACTGGAATCGCGGGCGGAACACGTGAGCACAGGTGGGGTGGGAGCACTGGGGAAAGAGGCCAGGATGGGTGTGTGCAGAGCTGGTGAGGCTCGGAGCAGGCTGCTCATTGGGACCAGCTGTTTCTGGCGCGACATCTTGAGAAGGCCGCTCCTTGGGCCGTTTCCTCGTCTGCAAAGCGGGTTAACGACCCTCACTCTGCCCACTGCTCAGGGCGAGAAGGCTCTGAAGTGATCGCCGTCAAGTCCCCAGTCCGAGGGAGGGTCTTCTCACTGCTGTCTTCTTTAAAATCTGTTGCTGTCACCCTAGGGAAAACCCAGTGATGCTTAAAGCCCAACAACTTAAAAAGAGTGCCCAGACCCCAGGTGCAGGGGGCTCGTTCTCCCTCATGGGGGAAGGTGTGCTCTGACCTGAGTCCCGGACGTGCAGAGGGGCTGCCTTAGCCGGGCTTGAACCATGCACTGTCCCCAGCTCCTGTACCCACACAGACCGCAGCTGATCGGGGACCGAGGTCAGGGTTCAGTGTGTGACCAGGCTCAGGGCTCAGTGAGTGACCAGCCTATAACCCAGTCTGGCTCACTTCCTTCCCTGCCCCTTTGCGTCTTTGGTGCCTTTGCGGGGCGGGGGTGCCTGGGGGGCAGGCTCCTCGGTTATCCAGTGTGTAAATGGAGCCTTAGAACTAAGCCACTCTGCAAGGTGCCGACCATTCCCCCGCCCCCACCCCACACGGCTGAGGCCGGGCCCCTTGGCCGGTGCTCAGGCAGGGATTTGTGCGCAGTTAGGGCCTCTTCTGCCTGCCGATCCGGCTTCATGCCTAAGCCTCGGCAAACTCGCCTAAGCCGGGCCTGAGCCCCTGCCGCTCACAGGAGCTTTGCAGCCCAGGAACGAGCCTCCAGGCGCTGGGCAGCTCCCGCCCGCTCCACCACTGGCACAGGCTGGTGCGGGAAGGGCTTGTCCTCTGTGAGCGGCTCCCAGCCCAGATGGGTGAAGTCACTTGTGTCTCACGGCTAGGCGAGCCTCCTCACCCTTAGATAAATATGGCCTTACCTCCTTCCCCTGGTTCCAAGCAGGCCGGCCAGGGGGCTGGTAGGGAGGCTGGGCCTGCGATCAGAGTGGCCCCACAGCTGCCCAGGGCTTGGGAAGGAGCCCCAGGCTTGGCCTAGAGTAGGGTTGTCACCCTGTGAGCTGTTATTGGTCACAGCTGCATCCCCCTCTCCTGGCTCCTCTGATTAAACCCTCAGAGTCCCCATAGGGTGGGCTTCATTGTCCCCACGTGTGAGGCCAGGAAAGAGGCTCAGCAAAGCGAAGCCACTTGACCGACCGACGCCACACAGATTGTAAGCAGTGGAGCCGGCCCCCATGCAGAGGTCATCTTCTTTGGGCGGCTATTTTCTGGGGGTCGGGGCAGAGCCAGAACCCTGCCTGGGGGGACTTCGATCTCTCCCTGCCAGCCCTGAAGTTCCCCAAGGAGTACAGTGCCAGGCCATGACCTGGGGCCTGGGAGAAGGCCAGGCCAGGCTGTGGCCACTGTGGTCTGGCGTGGCTCCCACTGACATCCCTCCCTGCGGCCCAGTGTGCTGGGCACGGCCACCCCACATCCTACAGAGGGGCCACATGCCCTGCCTGCTGGGCAGCTCTTGCCCTGACCCCCCACCTCGGACAGGGATTCAGTTGGCTTCTAAGACCCCTCCCAGGATGTCCTTGGCAAACAGCAATGGCAGGGGGTCCACACTTTCTACACAAACATCTTGGTCCCATTGGTCACCTGCCCCCGAGCTCTTGGCCACACCACACGAAGCCAGCATGAGGACAGTTGTCTGGACCTGACCTGAGGCAGCAGGAACTTCTGAAGGTCAGGCAGCCAATGCCCCAGAGCTGCCAGGAGAGACGCTGCAAGGGTCCAGAGTGGGGGAGACAGCAGGCAGGGTCCTGGGGAAGGGAGGGAGATGGTGGCTTGTGGGCCAAATGCAGGCCCAGGGCCTTGTCTGCCAGCCCAGTGACTGAAGGGCTAAACACAGGGGGCTGGTAAGCAGGTCCTGGGGGAAGGAAAGCAGAGGGGAGCTCTGCTCAGTGGCCTGCCAGTTTCTGTGGTGTCAGTGCTGTCACCACGGCAGACCCCGGCGATCAGCGCTGGACAGCCAGCTTGCAAAATGCCCGAGTAGTGGCCATCAGCTCTGTGGAGCCAGCACTGTTGCCCACACACTGCCAGAGGACACGGGGTGCTCCTTCGGGAAATGGGGGATTACCCGCCCTCCAGCCCAGGCTGACCTAGCAGAGCAGCTAGTCCCCGGCGTCCCGTACTGAGAAGAAAGCCCCACAGCAAACGGGAAATGGGAAACCGCGTACGGCGAAGCAGCCAGACCTGCTGCAGGCTCAGGGTCTGTCCCTGGCCTGGCAGTGGCTCTGGGAGGAACACGGGGACTTCCTGTGTCCACAGGCTGGGATGGGGCCCAGGAAGCTTCGTGGCCAGCTAGGGGCGTGCCGGGGGCCTTGCACCTCTCTGCACCTCAGTTAATAATCTGCCACCCCTGTGCCACTGCCTAGTGCCCGGTGACAGGTAGCTTGTGGCACCATCGGGAGCTCATAGCCAAGATCTATGGACTGAGAAAGCTTTCTTGTGCAGAGATAGAATCCCAGCCCAGGATTAAAGCCACAAACAAGTGGACCCTTCTACGACATGCCTCTGCCTCCCTAGGCTGCGCAGGGGCGGGTCCCTTCTCCAGGGGGACTGACCTGCAGCTCAGGGTGCTCAGTCAGAGGGAGGGGAGCAGGTGGAAATGTTCCTCCCCCAACACCTCTACTCCCGCTTGCAACATCGCTGCCTTCTCCCTGCACAAGCCGGGTGGCCCCTGTCCCACCCGCCCGCCATGCGCTGGCTGCTGGAGTGACTGCTCCTCTGTCTACCAGCCCCCAGTGCCCCATTGCCACAGGTAAAACTCACTCCCCAGCCTGCCCGTCGTTGCCTGGACTTCCTGCCTTCCCAGCCTCCCCCACCCTAAGCCCAGCAGCTCATTGTCATCCTCAGAACAGCCTCCTTGCTCTTTGCCTTTGGTAATGCTGTCCCCTGTGAAGTGCCCTTGCCCCCCCTGTACATTTTGAACTTTGACATAGCCCAAATCCCCATGCAAATACCCCCAGAGTGTGCCAGCCTTCTATTCTACGTCCCTGAGCCTGTCAATCCTCATCTTTCTCTCACCAAATCGATCACCGACTCATCCAACAGACAGTTCCTGAGTTGCAGCTCTGGGCCAAGCTTAGGGAGATAAATCACAACCCGGCCCTCAGGGAGCTCCAAGTCTGGCAGGAAGACAGAGGGCAGGCAGGGAATTCGAGGGTGAAGGGCCGGGACAGAGGCTGGGGAGCTCAGGACATCCGTGCAGATGGAGGCAGCAGGCCATGCGACCCCAACGAACGCTGGCAACACCAGAGGGTGGAAGAGGCAGGAAGGATGGTCCCCTGGCACGTCCAGAGGGAGCACAGCCCTACCCACACCATGAAGTCAGACTCTGGCCTCCAGAGCTGCGAGATGAGTGTCTATTGTGTGAGTGCCAGCATGTGGGACTCTGTTCCGCAGCCCTAGGGATTACCAGGCCCGCCTGTGCTTGAGGAGGAGCTCAATCCCGCTGGCAGCGCCGTAGGCCTCCCTCTCCAGGGTCTCTGGGCCAGGCTGGGCTGCCCTCCCTCCTGGGGGCTCCCACCCCTTTCTCCAAACCTGCAAACAGAGACCCAGCTACATGGTGGGCGCAGTGGCACTGCCCCACTCTGCATGATGGAGCCGCACCCCACCCAGCGACTTCCTAGGGACAGAAACAGACTGGCCAGAGGGAGCCCAGTGGGCCATTTCTCCCGCCGTCCTGTGGGGGCCGAGGCTCAGCCAGGTCTGGAGCAGGGGCAGAGTCCTCCCACGGGAGGTGAAGCCGTCCAGGGCCACGTGCACCCAGGCTCGCCTGCAGAGGTCGTCCTGGGGCCCAGCCTGGGGCTCCGCGTTGAGACCTGGAGCTGCCGTCTGACACTCCAGGAGCAGGTAGCCAGTCCTGCCCGCCCCTGGCCCACGTGGGCTCCGGGAGCTGCGGCTGGTGCCACCCTGCCCCCGGTATTGCCTCAGTTCCCCAGGGTCTGCTCCTGGTCCCAAAGGGCTGCGGGCCACACAGCCCTCTCTCCCCTCCCATCTCAGCCTCAACCCCTCCTCAGAGTTCAGGGCCCCTTCCGCATTGTGCCCTCCTCCCCTGTCTTAATCTCACTTGAAAACAGTTACACTTTTATTTTGAAAAAATTGGACTCAGGATGCAGGCGCAGCACAGAGGGGCCCCGAGAGCCCTCCGGCAGCCTCCCAAGCGTGCCCTCTGACCTCGCGCGGGAACGGCCCCTCCATCCACTGCGGCAGTCTGCGGACCTCATTCACCTTCGCCAGGTTGTACGTGTGTGTGAGCATGTGTGTGTTTGTGTGAATGGGTGTCCTGTGTTTAAGTATGCTCACCTCTATGTGTGTCTGTGCATGTGTGTGTATGTCTATGTGCATGTGTCTGTGTGTGTGTCTGCGTGTGCATGTGTGCCAGTGTGTGCCCCATGGGTCTCAGCCCGTGCACACCTCTATGCAGCCGCCCAGGTCGAGCTCGTGGGTCAGACGGCTCCATCCCCACCAGGCCCCCGGCTGCTCCTCATGACGGCACCACCCTCTGCCCGTCCCTAACCCAGCACCCACTCATCTGTCCTCTGTCCTTGTAACTATCTTTTAGAGAATGTTAAACACGTGGAATCACATGGTTTGTAACTTTTGGGGATC
The DNA here is from genome assembly GCA_008086735.1 of Cheirogaleus medius. Classification (NCBI taxonomy): domain Eukaryota; kingdom Metazoa; phylum Chordata; class Mammalia; order Primates; family Cheirogaleidae; genus Cheirogaleus; species Cheirogaleus medius. Next base: position 76,953,670 of record VBSM01001124.1, on the reverse strand, counting down.
GACTCTTTTCCTCACTCAGCATAACGCCCGTGGCATCGTCCTTCCCTTTCAGTGTTGAGTGGCCGTCCCGGGTCCGGGTGCAGCATGGCCTTTTGTCTCCCGAAGGCTTCCACAGCAGTGGCCCTGAAGGCAGACCACGAGCCCAGAGTTCTGGAGGGAAGGCCGTGGACACCGCTGGGACCCTCCGCTTTAAAGCGGTGGTGGAGGGAGGTGGGGGTGGCCTGTGCAGACTGGGGTGGGCAGGGGCCACCTGGTGGAGACCCTGTGGTTTTGCTGCCTCCTTGGCTTGGCCCTGAGTGATGCTGGATTGAGGACAGCTCTGGGGGAGGTGAATCCGTGGGGAGGAGTGCAGAGGGCCAGGCTACATGAGCAGGGGCATCCACAGAACCGGCCTCACCTGCTTCCAGAAGGCCAAGGGCCTTCACTGACACGCCCTCCCTTGCTCCCTGGACTCTGGACATCCCCCAAAAGGCTGCAGCTTGTACACGAGCCAGGAATAGGCCCTGCTATGGAATGCCAGGTTGGCCCTCGGGGAAGGCGGGAGCCCCGGGAGGGGCTTCGACACCTGGGGCAGGAGTCCATAGGGGAGCAGTAGGGCCAGGAGCAGGTGGGGGCTCCACCGGGCGTAGGGGTGCTGGGGGAACCAGAGTGAGGCCAAAGAATAGGGCTGAGGAGGGACACTGCCGGCAGGGCTGGGCCCAGGGACAGGCCTTCGGAGGGGCCCGGCCGGGAGTCCCCGAGAACTCACTGTCCGCACCGCAGTGCTTTCATGCCGCTTTGGAAGCAGGCGTGACAAAGAGGCTGGCAGTGGGTGCAGATAACACAAATTAAAATGTGTTCCGGGGAGTGACAGGAGGCAGCAGGTTGAAGCCTCCTAGAGACGAGCCGTGTGAGGACAACTCTGTGCTCCCGTGACAGCACGTCCTGCCAGAGCAGCTCTGATTACAGGAGAAAGGAAACCACCGCCCGAACAAAGCAGACGCGTGGCTCTTGCTGCCCCGCTTAAGTGGCTTTTTTATCAAGGAGAAGCTTCCAGGCTGACAAAGGCTGGAGGGAAGGGCCCGTAGCTCTTTCCCAGGGACTCAGCCCCAGTGTGTGGGGGGAGGGGGGCCTGGGCAGGTTTCTGACAACAGTACGCCCCTAGGCCCTGCCTTGCCAGCCTCCGCCCAGGAAGGGAGCCCTTTCCCAGCCAGCCCTCTGGTCTGGCCGTGGCACCTCCATTCAGACCACGGCCTCAGTTTCCCCAGCTGCAGAGTGGGGATGACAACACTGAAGGGCTCTCAAAGATGCCATGGGGGAAGAATGGTCTCTGAGCCCCATCCCGGAGAACCTCCCAGCACCGCGGCCAGAGGCTGATACGGAGCCGGAACCGAAGCACCTGTTAAGGACGGAGCCTCCAGAGCAGGAGACAGCGACTTCTACAGCACAGAGAACAGTGAACAGGCAGCGGCTGCATGCTGGCGGCTGAAGGTCTGGCTGTGATTCGTGCACCCACAGCAAAAAGAAGAGGGTGGCAAACCCTTCCCAGGAAAGGAGACAGGCGCCACTGCCTCCAGCCAGCTGTAGGAAGCCTGCACCCTGGGCCCACGGAAAATCAGAGAGCCGAAGGTCCCAGGGACCAACCCCCAGGCACATACGTGGTTCCCAGATCTGTTCGCTCACAGAGTCCGGCAGACACATTCTCCCTGGTTCCGGTCCCTTTCAAATGAGATTCACTTGATTTCTCAACTTTATTTTGGCAGGGGAAAAATGTAATTTCTAATTTAAAATTTAAAATCCACCATCCTCATCAACATACACTCAGCTCAGATGGTGTTGGGGAAATTAGCTCTGTCACTCTTGCACACGCCAGCACAAGGCCGGCAGCAGGGACCAGCTCTCCCACCCTGGCTGTTCACGGGGGCAGCGCTGAGAGCCCTGTGGGCTGACGGGCATCTGAGCAGAGTCGTGGGGAGAGCCTGTCCCTCACCTTCCCCTACCCAACTCGCTGTGTGACATCCACCTTGTGAACTCACCTCTCTGGCCTGGGTCGTCCTCTCTCTGACAACAGGTGGCAGCATAGGGCACATGTTGTGACATCGTCGCAGGGGTTCACAGAGGAGTGGGGGGTTCATGGAAGGCCCCAGCACAAGCTTAGGAATTAGGCCAACCAAGTTTTTATGCTTGAGTGCACACAAACACGTCGTATGACCCGCCCTTTGGCTCCTCCCGGAGCTGTCAACGAGAATGTCTTGTGTGCGTTGCCCCGCACAGGGCCATGCGTCCTGTGGGAGCTCATTCCGGCTGGTGCCTGGGAGGGCTGATGTGCTGCGTGAATGGAGGGGCTGTGGGCTCTGTGTGCTCTGAGCAGGAAGAATGGGAGTCTAGACGGTTAAAGAAGTTCCATCTGGGGAGCCAAGGACAGACCTCATCACATGCTGCATTTTCCAGACGGAGAGACAGACGCTAAGGGAGGTCAAACACTTCGCCTCACATCCCCCGTGTGTTTTGGGAGGGGCGGCCCCAGACCCCAGGACTGTGCTTGCTCTCCCGCCCCACCAGTGAGCCTGCACCCGGGACCTACTCCTGACAGCCTCGCCAGGGCCACACGCACCTAGCCACCGCCGTTCCCTTTGCGGGGCTATCCACTCCTCTCCGTTGGCAGCCGGAACTCCAGAACTCAGAGGTGAAGAACTTTGCCAAGGCCACAGACGTCTGTATGACTCAGGGCTTCTGGTTGCAAGTGGCAGAAACACAACACACCCTGACTTGGACAGAAAGAGGATCTATTGGCTCACGGAAGCCAAGGAAAGCTGTACAACTAACCGACAGGAAGTCCAGCATTTGTTTGTTTAAAACATGCGCATGGAGCATCCACCGAGGGCCAAGTGCTGCTTCAGGCACTGGCAAGATAAAGATGAACAATAAGAAAAGGCACAGACAAAAATATCAGGAAGTGACAAGTGTCCGCACAATGGTGGAATAGAATGTGACAGGATTGTGTTTGGAATTGGGCGATCAGGGGACCTCTCAAAGGAAGGACAGTTAGGCTCCAGGAAGCCCCCGGACCTCATGAGTACTGTTGGTGACATTCTGTCCTCCGTTTTCCTCTGAGTGTCAGCCTCATTCTCTCACCACCTGGTGGAAAACATGGGGCCAACAGTTCACATGGAATCTCAAACCACGGTCTCAAATCCCACCTTTATTAATAGGAAATCCCAGGGAAGCCCTTTGATTGGCCCAGATTGGGTTGAGAGGCCATCTTCACACCAATCAGCTGCACACGGTGGGCAGGCTCGGTGAGGACTGGCAGCTCCCACAGCATCTGTGTGGTTGGAGAGGAAGGAAGACCAAGGTCCTGGGAGACTGGATCGGGCAGCTGTCCACATGTCAGAGCCAGAATGGAATGCAGGCCACACACCTTCCCTCTCATCCACACACCTGCCCTGGAGAGGTTCCCGGAATTCTCTTCCCCTCTGCACAGCACCAAGATTTCAGGTAAATCATTATCTTTCATTTGATTAGAGAGCTCCTCGGTCTCCCCTGTGCCACATGCCCCTTTCAGAACCCACGTGTGCATTCCTGACCAGGCATCTGCCTGAGCTCTGAGCCCCTCCCACCCCTCACCACACCCTCTCCGCAAACCTCCAAGAACCTCCAGCCCCATAACAGGGACAGATATGGTTTGCTGTGGACAATGCTTTGGAAGTGCCATCTTTTTCCTGCAGAGTGGCTTGACCCCTTTTTCTACTTCCTCGGAGCCCCATCTTCCTGTCTTAAAAGTGGATAATTGTGATGTCTGCCCCAGGCTTGTTGCATGGTACAAGGCACAGGGCAGGTAGGCATGCAGTGCCTGGCTTGGCAGCTGCTGCAAGGCACCTGTGATGACCGTGCAAAGGTAGTGCACCTGCAGCATGGGGCCCGGTCCACAGAGCCATCACACAGGCTGCGGAAATACAGCCCTGCCATGCCACCTTGGAAACCCAGCCTGGGTGGCAGCCACACACAGCAGATCTTTGGCCCAAAGGGCAAAATCAGTGAACAAGACAGAATGCCCCCAGCACCCAGGGGCTGGGGCAGGGGACAGGGTGGAATTTTGAGTGTTATGTCATCACTGGATACTGCCATTACCAGGACCCAACAGCAGCCTTGGTATAAGGGCTTCCTGGTGAGTTCCAGGCAGATACCTGTTTCTACTTAGGGTCCTAGCCTCTGTGTAGGGTGGGTGCTTACTCCCAGGAGAGCCCAGCCCCAGACAGCATGGGCCGGCAGCCACTAACCGAGGTCATGGTAGAGACAAGTTGTCCCCCTATCCCAGTGTCTTGTCATACTGCTGGAATCTCATTAACTCTCCATTCCTTGAGTCAAGCACTACCCTGTGAAACCACAGACCCCTTGGGGTCAAGGAACTGTTATGTCCCTTCATTTCCCAGAAAAGACCTGGATATCAAGGCAGGATGCCATCCCCGCCTCACCCCTAAGGTGAGCCTGGCACGGAGCTTGCTGAAGACAACCTCCCCCTCCGGCTTGCCGTGGCGTCTGCCCCTCAGCTGCCTGGTTCAGGAGTTGGGATTCCTTGGTAAAACTGAAGGATTCTACTTGGAGGGAGAAACTAAGAGCTACTGAAGCCCCACTCTTTGTCAAGCCCTTGAGGAATGTCACCCCATTGCCTCCTCACAGCCACCCTTGTGACAGGCAAGAGGCGGGGCCCGAAGTCATGGCAACACTAGGACTAGGATTTGACCCCGTTCTGCCTCCGAGGGGGACTCAGCAGCACCTTGGTCAATTAGCCAGCAGATAAGTGGGTCCTTTGGGCTGAAGTAGGGGCATGGGTGTGGACAAAGGACGCCAAAGGACCCGGGCGCTGTCCACAGAGGTGAGGTGCTGAGCTACCAGGTCCTTGGCGCTGGGAGGAGAGGTTCAGAGAGTGCCTGAATCAGAGAGAACACTAAAGAAATGCTGAGTGGATGTAACATACAAATGGAGGCCAAAAGAAATCCCCTTAACGCTGCCCTGAATTAGTGCCTCCCACAGGAAATTAGACGTCCCCAAACTTTCTCTAGCTCCTTGATCCCCTCCTTCCCACTGCCCTCATTTCATTTCCATGTATCCTTTCTTGACCTCCAAGTCCATGTTTCCACTTCTTGGATTATCCTCTTAGCATGCATGTCTAGTTGTCAAAGTCCTAGTGCTTTCAGAAGACCAAAGGTCAGCTAGGAAGGCAAAAACATGAGATGGCCACCACGGTGGGCAGGGGGTCTACCCAGAGCAGCTGAAGTCAGTGAATCCCAGAGGACTAGGAGTTATTCCTATGGTGGCTGAAGCTCTGGCAGCCACTCTGACACCAAGTACCAACTAGGGCGCAGGTATGACAAGAGGCAGGTGGGGGTTGTGGTGCTAACTGAAGCAGGGAACCTGCCTCAACAGAGTCTGAAGCTGATGTGGGGGGGCACTGTCTACCTTTCTGTCCTGGAGCAGGAGTGTGGTACTCAGCTGCAAGCAAGGGTCTGATTCCAGGTGACGGTCATCCCTGACGCCCAAGGTCATGACTCATTTATTCTCTTCCTCGACAGCCTCTACCCAGTACTTATGTTATGCAGGGATAGTGTCATCAATTCCTGGAAGCTCTCCTGACCCCCACCCCCGCCTCGCCCAAGCTGGGGGTGCCCAGCCTGTGCTCTGGGGGCACCCACATATTACTCATGTGATGTGCCACCTTCCACCCTAAGCCACAGGTACACAGGGCCAGGACCATGGCTCGCTCCCTGGCCACCCCATCTCCATTGCCTGCAATAGTGATTAGCATGTAGTAATCACTTAACATTGTTGAGCAATTCATTGACTAAACTGGGATATTATTTTTCATGTAAACATCAAGGGAGGTCTTCACCATCAAACAGCCCAGGTTCAAGGCCAAGCTATGACATGAACTCTGTGTGCCTCCATTCCCTTCTCTATGATGGAGACACAGACGTGACACTAATCTCTTTCTCCCAGAGTTGTCCTGAGAAGGACATGAAGTGACAGGCATGCAGTAGCTTTGCCCACAGCAAGTGGTTGTGCAGGCACTATTGCTCTTCCAGATCATTCTCCGGAAGAAGCCTTCTCGTGGCACATCATGGGGACCATGCCTTGCAAGGTGCAGGTGCTCAGAGACATACAGGGGACGGAACTGAGACCACCCATACAGTGAGGTCGCCTAGGGATGAGCTGGAGGGCCTCAGGTGAGCTGAGTGAGCTTGGGTCAAATTGGAGAAATTGACTGAATTAATGGCCAGGATTGGGTTAAAGTCAACAAACTGGCCTGAGCGTGACTGAAATGAATTGAAGGAGGTGAATTCAGCCAGACTGAAGAAAGGAAATCGAATTGAATGAAAGGAATCCAATAGAATGGAATTAAAATAGATTGAATTGGCTTGATTCGATTTGAATTGAAGAGTCAAAGTGAAAATTGGGCTGGGTTGAGCTGGAGGCCTGGGACTGAGTTGAAAGAAGGAGCTGAGAGAATTTGAGACCAACGAGATGAATTGAGTAGAACTGAAATTTTGGGACACGTGACTGCAGCTTGAGTTCATTTTATCTGGGATCGGGGAGCCCAGGCCAAGGTTTTCTCCCAGCTGAAACGTACTTGTCCTCTGGATCTGGTGGTTCAGAGAGCATTCATGGAGCACCTACTGCATTCAGGTGCCAGGTTAGGACCTGAGTCAGACCTGACCCTGTCCCCAGGGCACTTGGGCATAATTTCCTATGAGTGTGCTAGTTCCTGAAGTCAGGATCACAGAGGGGTGCAAAGCTGACATGCTAGGAGGACCCCGGGGTCTGAGCTTTGGAGGAGGATGAGTCTATCACCCGCCCTCCTTTGGTGCAATGACTTTGAGTGCATAGTGCACATCTGATCGTAGGGCCAGGAAGGTGCCACGTGTCTGAGGCCATAAAGATGACAGCAGGGAGATCTGTTGTGCCCTAGGCTCTATATCCTCTCTGACCCTCAGTTTTTTCATCTGTAAAATGGGGATGAAAGTAGCTTCATTGGAGAAGTGTTTCAAGAAGATGGGAAAGTCAGACTTTCTTTTCTGCAGTAACCCCTGCCCCTGGCTGAGCTTTTGTTAACTGCTGGCTCTTTCGTCTAAGCTCCTTGGCTCTAGAGGCAGCTTCTAGAGCTGGCTGTGCACCTTTCTATCTCCCAGAGGCTAAGGCCCAGATGGAGCAATTATGTTGGGCCCTTTGGGCTGCTCCTCCCACCCCCTCCGCTGCCTCTTGCTGCTTCCCCATGGGGCTCCCTGAACGCTGCCAGCAGCATAAGCCACTGGCCAAGTCTTTTCAGCCTTGCGGCCATCAGGTGGTCCTCATTCTCCTGGGCTCAGCACCACAAACACCTCTTCCAGGGAGGCCTCCCATACTCCCAGACAGGACTCACATCACCACCCTCCACCCACGGTCCCCCTCTGCTCGGCCCACCTGCCACACCCTGCCTGCTTCCTGGCCTCCTGCAGCCCCCACAGGCAGGACAAAGGCGTTTGCGTCTCCCAGCCCAGGGCAGCGTGTGGGCCCCTCACCTGGGGGTGACTGGCCCGTCGGTGTGGCTACTGAGCTTCCTTTCTGGGGCTTTTATCCCCGAGTTTGTTTTCATTGGAAGCTTTTCAAGGACTTTTAAAGACAATTCATCTAAGGACACCTTTGCCTTAATAACACAGTTATAATGAAAATTCACCAAACGTAGCACGTGCCATCCCAGAAAGATGAGTTTAGCTGCTTTTGAGTGTTTTTGCATTTTTTTTCACTGTTATTTTCCCCCTACTTGTGTCAAGTTCAAGGATTTTTAGTCAATTAGTCTAAGAATACCTCGGCCTTGTTTTCATTTTTCTAATAAGCATTTTGTGCACGTGGAGAACTGCTCACGCGACACATCCTGCCAATTCCTCCCAAGCTGTCTCAGCTCCTGGTGTTGCCTGTTTTTGTTGTTGTTGTTGTTCGTTTCTTTTTTTTTTTTTTCTATTTTGCTGGGAAGAGGGGAGTAAGACAGTATGGGGATGGGATGGTCTGCTCTGCTCTTCCCGAGTAATAAGGGGTCCTTCAGCCTCACTGGGGTTTGCCAGGTGAGGCCAGCTTGCCCTCTCAGAGGGAAGCAGAGGGGCCCCTCCTCTACGGGCACCATTTAGCCATCCTGAGACAGCTCAGGGCCAAGGCCTCAAATGTAAGCCCAGCTCCTCTACTTACTAGCTATCATACCCTGGCTGGAGCCCTTAACCTCTCTGAGCCTCTGTTTTCCTATCTTTAAAATGGGGATAATAATAAGTACTTCCATGGGTGTTGTGTGGATTAAACGAGAATGATGTGTAGAAAATGCTTCATGCATAGAAAAGGCTTACTAAACAGTGACTATTACTACTACTACTAATAGGTCACAAAATACTAATGGACTCACACCACACCTTTTTTTTTTTAGGTAAAACATGCTCCTTAAGGAAAATTCAAAAAATCTAGAAAAATAATAAGAAAGAAAGAAAGAAATCACTCCCAGTCCTACCACCCCCAAAGCCTTGTCTTCTTGGGGCTTGTGCAGCCGGCTTTGCCTCCATGCATAAGCTTTTAGCATTTTAATAACCTCTTCTCTCTTAAAAAAGAATATGAACTTCACATCATGTGCATTTCCATGTCTTTGCAGAACTACTTATAAGGTCTTTATTTAATAATAAAAAAATTAAGCCTTTGTCATATTTGCTGCAAATATACTTCCAAGGCCATATTTTTTTTTGCCATTTTGTTGGTTTAATTTTGACTTGCAGAAGATATTCATTTTTATGCAGTCAAATCTGTCCATATTTTCTCTCCTGATTCCTTGTATTAGTTCTAAACTTAGGAAATCTTCCCTCTCCCCAGGCATGATGAATATTAAATTCTACTTAATTCTCACTTTTCTGTGTCCTGATTTTTTTAAAATATACTTAATGGTAATCCTGATGGAAGTGGGTTCGGTGGGAGGGTGGAGGTGGGGTTGCGCCAGTCGGAGAGGGTCCTCCGTCTCTCCCCAGCGCCCGCTGCTCCATCCTCCCTGAGCAGCGGCCGCAATGAGCTCACGTGCTGGAAATTCACTTCCAGAAGGGCAAATGGGCTAAAATCATAGAAGCACTTAAAAGTGACCCAAGAGAAAATGACCTCAAAAATGGGCCAAATTACTGCTAATTGGCACATTTGGTGTGTAACCCGCTTCCTGGCCACTCCATCTTCTGCACAGGCCTCTGTACCTTCCCTCCATCCCGGACATGGCTGCAGCAGGCCAGCCCCTTCTCTGTGGCCCTCAGCCAGGCTCCATGGGTCCCACCCTCCCTGCTCGACCATCTTTCCAGGAAGAGCGGACCCGGAGTGTTGGCTGGGCATATGCTGCTCTGAGGGGCTGCAGAAATCTTCCCACCCATGCTCACAACAACCTCACAAGAGAGGCGGCACAGCGCCCACACTGCAGATGGCTAGGCCAAGGCAGGGGGCTTAACAACTTCCTCGCCATGCAGGGTGTGAGCAGTCGTGCCCACGGCAGGCCCAGGTTGGTTGCACTCTGGCCCCAGGCCCTGCCCGTCATTCCGTGGTGTCTGCAGTGCTGGCCAAGCCCCTAGGACAGTGTGCCTTTGTGGGTCTGTCTCTCCCATGAGAGGGAGGCAGGAGGCAGGAGATGAAGGCTTTCGGGTGCAGCAGGCCTGGGGGTGCTGTGATCTCAGCCCATGATAGCTGTCATTGGAAACAGGATGCAGAGTGCGCATCCTACCTGTACCCCCAGGTCCTTCCAGATCAGCCCTGCCATGCTCCCAGGCACAGAAGGTCCTGTCCAGAGTGTGGTGGGCTCAGCTGCTCAATGCTGTCCCTCACCTCTGTCCCTCCAGCTGGGCCCATGAGGGAACCAAGGCCAGAAGGACCAAAAGCTGCCTGTTGTTGGGGTGACAAAGAGCTGCACAGGCAGGTGGCCTGAGAAAGAGAGGGCCCCCACCCTGAGTGTGAGGCAATGACCGCAGGACAGAGCCAGAGACTCTGCCTGTGGGGGAGTAGGAGAGGGAGAGGGTGGGGCCGACGCCACGACCTGCCTGGAGCCGCCAGGGATGCACAGGGCAAGGAGAAGCGGCTGGAAAGTGTGCCCACCCCACCTTGGGGCAGGGGAGGTGGCCCTTTAGGGTGTAGCAGCCCCCTGCACAGGACATGGGGCCAAAGCCTCAGACTCTGACCAACCAGGTTGGCGGCTCCTCCAGTGGGAGAGCGGGCTGGGGAGGCGGGAGGCTCTGCGCACGGATGGGCATGTCACCCCTCACATGGTCTAACCCTCAGGACAGGCCGTGGCAGGGCAGCGTCACCCCCACATACAAAGGGGGAAACAGAGGCCAAGGAGGTGATAGCCAGGGGCTCCCAGTGGGTAAGAGGGTCGGGTGGGAACTGAGTCCAGTCCTGTCTAACCCCTATGCTCCGTCTTCTCTGGTCTTTCCGGGGCGAGGGCAGCGACCACAGCAGCAGGTGGGCACCAAGACCCAGCCCCCAGGCCCAGGAGTGAGGTCCTGGCATGGGAGACAGTGCTCTGGGAAGGCCCATAAATCGCCGAGCACCGAGGGGTGGAGGGGCATGGAGCCACGCCATGCGGCGGCGTTTGGATTCCAGCATGTTTATGGGGTTCCGAGATGCTCGCCAGGAGAGAGGGAGTATTTGGCCTATTAATTTCCTAGTTAATCATGCAGGACAGTTGGTAATTAAGCGCTCGCCATCCCACCGCACTGGCCAGCCCCGGGCTGGGCTATAATTCACTCTCAATGGTGCAAACAGGTGCCAGGAGCCTCCGCCTCGGGGCTGTGGGGAGGCGCCTTCCCGGGCGACGTCTCCTGCCTCCCGCCTGGCCAGTCTCCAGAGCTCTGTGCATGTAGCGAAGGCCCCGGCGTGGTGGGGACTCTGTGTGGCCCCAGGAGGCTGTCCCATCCTGGGCACAGCAAGGTGCCCAGCCTGCAGACCTCATCCCACCCGCCCTCCACAGACCCTAGCCAGGCCCGCCTAGAGCACTCCAAGTGCCTCTTGTCTGTAACTCGGGGTCCTGTGTCTGCCCAGAGGGGCTGCGAGGATGAGGGAGAGCGAGGGAGGCCGTGTGAAGTCGTTGATCATTACTGTTGTGCTTCCAGGCACATCAGGAAGAAAGACTGTTCTGCGCAGTCGCCGAGGGTTAGGCCTGCAGCCTGTGCTCTGGCTGGGAGACCTCCCCGCGCCTCCCCGCGTGAAACCCTCGTGGGTCATAGCTGCACAGGTCCCTGTGAAAGTTACTGCCTCACTGGTCAGTCTCTAAGGGCAGGCACATGGCAGGTGACTATTGGGTGACCGAGGAATGGCCATGGTGGGGAGGCAGGACAAGCGAGAACCCAGTGGCCACGCACAGCGCTGACTGGCCGTGTGGTGACAGTCCCATGGCTCCATGCCCGCCAGGTGGGGTCAGGGAGCAACAGGCATCGGTGCATCGCTCTCCTCTGTGATCACTCTCCTCACTTTCCGGCAAGTGCCCTGGGTTTCCCATGGTGGGCCTCGTCCAAGGCTCCCCTGGGCCCTGTGACATGAGTGTCATCCTCTCGGTTAACTGAGAAGGGAAGTGCTCAGGGCCGTTAAGGGCTTTGCCCAGGGCCCTTTTCCTGTGCAGGAAAGAACCCAGGATTTAAAACAAGCCACCTGTCTTAGTACCTTCAGGCTGCTGAGACAGAGTACCACAGCCTGGGTGGCTTAAACAACAGACATCTATTTCCACAGTGCTGGAGCCTGGAGGTCTGGGACCAGGGTGCCGGCGTGGTCGGTGGTTGCAGAGACCGTCTTCCCCAGTATCCTCGCATGGTGGGAGGGGCAAGGGGTCACTCGGGGTCCCTTTTATGAGAACAACAGTCCCATCCATGTGGGCTCCAGCCTCGTGACCTCATCACCTCCCAAAGGCCCAGCTCCTGAGACCATCGCCTTGGGGGTTAGGACTTCAACATATGCACTTGGGGGTCACAAACATTCAGTCCATGGTGCCACCAGACCCTAAGTTCTGTGTTCCTCCCTCCCTGCCCTTCCCACACCCAAAGGTCCATTCAGGGCAGGCAGGACTGACTGGTTCCCTGAGGTACAGAGAGCTTGTCACATAGGAAGGCACTTGGCTGGGTCAGAGGAGGACAATCATGGCCCCCAGACCCCAACAGTCACCTGCCATGTGCACATCCCTAGAGACTGACCAATGAGGCAGCAACTTTCACAGGGACCTCACAACCTGGCGGAGATGGGTGTAAAAAGACAAGGCGAGCACAGCCTACAGTCGTGTGCAGAGGTGACGGTGCTACGGGGCGGGCGGCAGAGGGCTGAAGATAGTCGTGGCCACACGTGGATTCAGTGGCATCTTGTGGCTGCTGACCACAGGTGCTCGATGAGCGTCTGTGAGTGGGGGGACTAATATTTGAAGGCACCTGGACAGTAAACTCCGGGGCAGCAGGCCTCGCCCTCAGCGTGCCCCTGCAGGGGCCTGGTGCAGAGGTCTGCTCAGTGATCACTTCCTGCGTGGACGCATGAACAAAAACTAGTGTTCCCTGGAGTCCTCCAGCTCCAACAGCCCAAGAGCTCGTGCGTCTATGCCCCTCCAGGTGTGGCTCCTTCCCCCAGAGCCCAGATGGGTGTCACTCTCTCTGCATAGCACCAGGTATGGCCCACACCACCGTCCTCCCCTTGCTCCGGCCCCTCTCTCTGGCTTTTGCTTCTAGAGCAGGTGACCACGACTCTTTGTTGGACCACCCTGGGGGGCCTGGAGCCCCTGTGCACACACTCCAGAAGTGGCTGAAATGTGCTTGCCCGTGGTGGGGGGCGTGAACCCAGCCCCCTCCGCTGAGGTCGGCACCACACTGAGCCCCACTTCCTCTCCAAGTCCCTGCAGGCCGCCCCCTCCCAGGCCTGCCTGAGCCCCTATGCCCTGCCTGGTCCCGCCGGCGTCCTTCCTCAAGCCATCGCTTGGACTTGAGTCAGAGTCTGACTCTGGAACTGGCCGAACCCCAGGGGGTTCGGAGCGGCATTTTGATGTGATGTGTTTACAGGACTCAGAGATGCTCGGGACTGGGAGAGGACATGTAGACACATAAACACAGACAAGCAGGGGAGCCCTGTCACTTGCAGTTCAGCTCAAACCAGACCTCAGCTCAGTGCCTGCGGCGAGGGCTCCGTGGGTGGAAGGTGGTGAAGAGAACTCAGGCTGGGCTGTGCAGGGAGCCTCGCTCCTCAGTCTGGGTTTAATGACTTCCCCGGCCACCCAAATCCCTCCCAAGTCACTGCTGCAGCCTCCTGACCACCCTGCCTGCTTCTGCCATCCCCCCAGGTGGCACAGAGCAGCCGTCCCGAGGTGTGACACCTGGCTCAGATCATGCCATTCCTGTGCTCTAACACTCTCAAGGGCCCCCACTCAGGCAGAGCAAAACCCACAGCCTCACCACAGTCTGCAGCCCCCGGGGACCCAGCCTGTTGCCTCGGACTCGCATCTGTCCCCATCACGCTTCTCCACGGCCACCAGCTGAGCTCTGTCCCCAGGCCTTCGTCCAGACTACCCCTTCCACCTGGACCTGCTTGCTCTGTCCCCATCTTCTAGCCTTCCCCAAATGTCACCTTCTCAGAAAGCCATCCCTGCCACTGTCTTAGCCCATTTGGGCTACTATAACAAAAATACCTTAGACCAGATAATTTATAAACAACAGAAGTTTATCGCTCACAGTTCTGGAGGCTGGGAAGTCTGAGACCGAGGGACTGGCGGATGTGCCATCTGGCGAGGGCTCTGTCTGCTTCGTGGATGCAACTTCTCTCTGTGTCCTCGTGGTGGAAGTGGCAAACCGGCTCCCTCGGCCTCTCTGATGGCGGCACTAACCCCATTCCTGGGGTAGAGCCTCGTGACCTAGCCACCTCCCAAAGGCCCCACCTCCTCACACCATCACTCTGGGGCTCAGGCTTCAACACATGAATGTGGGGGACACGCACACTCAGACCACAGCAGGCACCTTCGCCGGTTTTTCTCTTACGCTGTTTTATTCACTTGCTGGGTGTGTCCACGTGTCCTGTGAGGCTGCGAGGCCCGAGGCACAGGGTCCACTCACGCTCCCGGCACACAGAACGGTGCCCTGCACACAGTGGGGCTCAGTAAATGCTGCCCAGTTGATGACGCAGGGTCACTGCCTGGGTGACTGAGGGATTAGACACTTGAGGACAATTTCAGCAAAATCACTGGCGTGGTAACGTCTCCCACACCTCCCCGTCTTCTCTCCTGCGTCCCCTGCGTGCTTTCCCGCGTCTCTCTGCACGGGACAGCGCAGATCCTGGGAGGTGAGACCCAGGCAGGTGTGCTGGGGAGTCAGGACGGCCGGCCTGTCTGGGAGCCCCCCAAGGCCCAGCAGCTGCTCCGTTTACACCCACTGTGCTGAGGCGGGTTCTCCAGGGCAGCTCGCGTGTTACCTAGAGCCGCAGTAATGACAGGAATGCCAAGAGCACAAGCCCCACCCGTGCTCATGTCAGAGCCGCCACCGCCAGATGCAGCCAAGCCCATCTCACCTTCAGGCCTCATCGTGCCCGACCAGGCGCCGTGCCCAGGTCAGCTGCCGATTGTCTGTGAGCCCACAGTGTCGCCCCTATAAAATTGGGGGCCTGGCATACACAATGAAAGTGAGTTGAAGCCCCTAAGGAGCGGGTCTGAGCAGCCCACCACGTATGCCCTGGGCGTCCCCTTCCAAGGAGTCAGAAAAGGAGACTCGGAGGACAAAGACCTGGCGGCGGCCCCGCGCAGTGGGCTTGAAGCATTATGTGGGGCGCCGGGAGGGAGGGGGCCCTCGAGATGCCACAAAAGCAAAAACTTTACCTTTTTCTCCCTGAGTTCCAACTGCAGCTTCAGCAAATTTTCCCTTTGAATAATAAAGCTGTCTCCCTGAGCCACGATCAAACCAAAGTCGCTCCCTCCTTGGAGCCCGGAATCAAAACCAAGAGTCGCAGCCGTGAGTAAACACGCGTGCCTTTTGTCTTTGCGCTTGGGCCGTCTGTGCGGCTGGCAGCCACGCTCGTCCCCGCCAGCATCAGGGTTGCCAGAGTGCCCCGTCACCAGTTGCCAGCCACAGCCCCACAGGGCAGCTGCGAGGGGAGTGGGGACAAACCTCTGGGCTGGGCCGAGGGCAGCGAAGGTAGTGGACTAGGCACTGGGGTGGGAAGGGCAGGAGGCCGGCTTGAGAAGGGCAATCGGGCACTTAAGCTGAGGCCTGAGGAAAAGCAGGCAGCAGTGTGAGAAGACCTGGAGAACCCGGCAGGTGCAAAGGCCCTGAGGCAGAGAAGAAGCCGGCAAGGCCTGCCCATCAGGTGTGGGCAGCACGATGTCCTAAAGGTAGATGTCACCACCAGGACTACATCAGCACCGCTAGGGCCAGCTCTCCCCTGCTGGGCTGTCACAGCCCCCTGAACTCCAGCTGCGCCTGCTCAGCCCACAGAACAGCCTGGGGCTTTCTCCCTGGAGTGCACATCCGATCGTGACCCTCCTCTGCTCAAAACTCTCCCATGGCTCCCGTATACTTAGTCAAAGCAAGCTGCCCAGCATACTTTGGGGCCCTGTGGCCCCAACCAGTTTCCCCAGAGTCCTCTCCCCACCACCCCCTCACATGTATCCCAGTCCCACTAGCTATCCTGGGCCCCTGAAACCTACCATGCTCCTTCCTGCCTTGGGACCTTTGCCCGGCTGCAACTTCTGGCTGGGATGCCCTTCCTCCTTTCCTTCTTAATTCCCCTTATTCTTAAGGTCTTCATCCAAGGACACTTCCTCAGGGAAGCCCTCCCTGACTTCCCTGGTCAGATCGGACACCCCCATCCTAGGGCTCAAATTGCCACATTCCCATTCTCCACAGGATTGTCACAGCCACAGTTTTACGTTTGTTCATGGGACTATTTGATGCATGTCTGTCTCCACACCTGCAAGCTAAGAGGTTCTCAAGGAAATAGTTGTCTCGCCTTTTATTCTCTGTGGGCTTTCCAGAGCCTCATGTGGCTCTCGACACATAGTAGGCACTGTATTTGTTGATAAACTATTGGAAAGTATGTTCTGAGTGAATGGATGTTTTTAGCAAGTCAGATGAGAGGGATTCGGGTACAGTGGGAGACAGGTAAGTGGTGATGGGCGAATACCAAGAAGCCTGCAGAGGGGTCCCCTAGAGAAAGAGATGCTGGGGGGTTTAGAATTTCTTCCTGATCTTTCCTTTATTTCCCAAGTTTTGAACAGAAAAAAAAATCTATGATCAAAAACCCACAGTGATAAGTGAGAAGGAAAAAGTGCTGCCCTAATAACTTTGAACTGAGTGGTGGTTGTAAAACAAAAGGCAAAAGGGACTGTGCATAAGACTGGACTCTAGTTGATAAAGTTGTTTCCCCCAGGGTATGGGTTAACCATCCTACACTTCCCTCCCTCTCTACTGGAATTGAACAAGTAAGTGGACGGTGGGTGGCAGGAGCCAGGTTTCTCACCGTAGGAGAGAGAAGTTACAGACAAGCAAGAGGGAGGCTAGAATGACACATGTGGTGATGGATTGGAGTTGGAGACATCGGTATAAAGTCATGCTGGATGGAGATACAGATGGATACATGTAGAAACAGTTAGAGATATGTATATATACATACATGAGTTCCTGCACACACAGATTTTCCTTGCTCTGTCAGCTGAGGGGGTCTAGAGGCTGTGACACCCCAGCAGCAACGAGCACACTCAGCACCCAGATCTTGATTTCTAAAACTATTCTCTAACAAAAGGAACCAGGGCTCCTTGCAGAAATGGCTGGTCCTAGGGCTGGGCAGGAAATATACACGATGAGCCTGGAGCATCTCACAGTGCCAGGAGATGAGGAAATGCTCAAACAAAACATGATGATGAGGCATGTCTGAGGGACGCAGAAACCAACAGAAAGAGCTCCCTATGGCCAATGCGGAACCATTTTCAGTAGCAAAAAGTCGAGTGGTAATGAATTATAACCCAAAGTATTATATAAAATGTATATCCTTGAGTCCATATTGATAAAACATGTGATTAAATGAATAAATTGATGAATGGATAGATACGTAGAATGGACAAATCATCTATATCAAAAAATTCCAAATAATGTGTGTAGCTGCTCCACCCAGGAGATGAAGCCCAACTGCCCACTCTCAGTGTGGGCTGTGCACAGTGACTCTCTTCCAAAGTGTGCAGGACAGAAAGGGGGAGGGGGAGTAACACTGCAGTGGAGAAACCGGACAGAGATCGCCACAGCCAGGTGGTCAGCTCAACATCAACAGTGCTAAGGACGCTCGGAAAATGATGGTGAATTAATCAATGAAGTGATCGATCCCTCAGTCTCTGGAGTCAGCCTGCCTGAGTTCAAATCTGGGTCTCTGTCCTTACCTGCTATGTGGCCACAGATAGATTTCAAAACCTCTCTGAGCTTCAGTTTCCCTATGTGTGGTCTGAGCTGAAGACATGTTCCCACGCGTAGCAGGTGCTCGTCAACACCTGCTGCTGCTATCGCTGTCATCGGAGTATGGACAGGGTGTGTCCTGACCAAGACCCCACACGTGCACGCATCTGTGGGGCAGGGTCTGCCGGCCAGGAGGTGAGGTGACACTTCCCTCCCAAAAGATGGAAGTTCTTGCAGAGAAAATTTGGTTCAATAAAAAGAACCCAAACTTTGTCAGGTGTCAAACTAAGCTCCTCCCCTGGCTCTGTCACCAAAGGGCCATCTGAACTTGGGTAAGCTGTTCCACCGCTGCAGGCCTCGGTTTCCTCATCTGCAACATGGGGTTGAGATGACCACCCTCGAGGGCTGTGGGTGGGACCAGAGCGAAGCCTGTCTCTGGTGACGGGGTGCAGTGAGGTCTGGGCCCTCCTCTGCCCCTTGTTCCCACTGGCGTCTAAGGGCCAGGACTGGGAGCACCAGGTCCCTGTGCCCACCTGCCTTGGGCTCACCCCGAGTCTCACCTCCTCAGTGAAGCCCACATCAGCCCCACGCAGATCTGGGCTCCCCCCGGCAGTGCAGCAAACGCCGGGGCATGTAACCAGGTCTGATTTCACAGAAGGACGGTGTGCACCGGGAGGGGCTGGCCAGGAAGGGGTGTGCAGCACACGTTTGGTCAATCACGGAGTGACTAAACTAGTGAACAGACTCACATGAGCTGAGGGAAATGATTCCCTAATCTGGGCCTCAGTTTCCCCATCTGTAACACAAGGAAGGGTCTTCTGTCTCTAACATCCCTGCCCATTCTGTTGTTCTCAGACTCCTGGGGAACAAAGGGCTCATCCTCACCTCTGAGGAGCAACTTGGCCCCTGCTGCCCTGCGAGGACGGGACAGCAGGAAGTGGACGCAGGCTGAGGCCGCAGGAGGCCCCCATCTGGCCCCTCTGAGCAAAGCTGGGCAGCGGGCGCAGCTCAGACCCGTGGTCTCAGGACAACCTGACCAGGCCCAGCACCAACCCCTGACAAGAGAGGACATCTTCCCATCACATGACAATGGGGACACGATCCTCCAATCAGCCCCTCATTTAACCCATGGGACCAGAGGGAGGCGGGAAAAGGTCTCCTTCCGGGTGCCTGAGGCTTTACCAGGACCTCGCAATGAGCTGAGAAGTGTCCACACAAAGTTTGTGTCCACCCAGAACCTCAGATGTGACCTTATTTGCAAATAAGGTCTTTGCAGATATAATTAGTTAAGGATCTCAGGACAAAGTCATCCTGGGTTTAGGGTGAGCCCTTAATCCCAAGGCTGGTGTCCTCATGTGGGACAGGAGAGGAGGGTTTGGGCACAGAGACACAGAAAAGAAGGCCCCGTGAAGATGGAGCCAGAGGCTGGGCTGATGCAGCTGCCCGTGGAGGAGACCAAGGACAGTGCCAGCCGCCAGGGCCCAGGAACAGCAAGGAAGGCGCTTCCCGGGGCCTCCAGAGGGAGCGTGGCCCTGCCGGCACTTGTGGCCTCCAGAACTGTGACAATAAATCCCTGTTGCTTTGAGTCACCCAGTTTGTGGTCATTTGTACCAGTGTTCCACAAATATGTCCCCATCCGATGATCAGAGAGACATCTGGGAAAGGGGAAGGATTTTCCCCATCCATAGCTGTAGTGTCTGCAGCCCAGAGAGGTTAGGACAGGTATCCAGGAGTGTTCAGCTCACTTCCTCGGGCAGCACTGAGCCAGGGAGGTCAGGGCCATATCTGGGTGATGCAGGGCTCAGGGCCAGAGCACTGGATGCAAACCCAGTTGAGGCACCTACAAGCTGTGTGGCTTCCGGCCAGGCCCAGTCCTCTCTGGGCCCAGGATCCTCATTTATAAAATAGACATAGTCACATTATCTGCTTTGTAGAAGATTAAATGGTCAACGCACATGCAGCCACCTGGCACAGCGCCGTGAATGTCCAGTGTTCTCTGTTCATCGGGCCCCACCAGTCACCAGGCCCGGGCTCAGCTCTGAGCACTCGCTGCGCCGACAGCACAGCCCGCGACCCTGCTCACAGCCCCTTCTGCCCTCTGCACCACCCGGGCCTCACTCCTGCCCCGTGTCCTGCTGGGGAAACTGCTGCCCAGGGACGTGGTGACTCACCTCCAGGACTCTGGGCTCATCCGCTGGTCCACACTGCCCGTGGCCAGGCCTTGCCTCCAGCCCTTCCAGGACCCCCAGGCTCCGACAGGCCCACACACACACAGCCATGACCCTCCTCAGCCACATGTTCTCAGGCCAGACCAGAGGACTCTGTTCCCCAGTGGGGACTCAGTATTCACCGACCCACCCTCTCGAGGCCCTGGGAAAGCCAGCACCCACCTCCACTCTCCCACCTGGGCTGTGTGACCTTGGGCAGAACACCTACATTCTTCTGTTCTGTAAAATGCAGGTGACTTCCCAAGCTGCTGCCCGGGTCCCTGCGACTGCCCACACGAATACTGCACCTGTGCCTAGACTAACAGGTGCTCCAGAATGTCATGAACAGATGCTTCCTCTCTTATGGTGAGTCAGGGCGTTCTGGAGACAGGGCCCCTGCCTTCAGCACTGAGCACAGAAGAGTCACCTAAAAATAGAAAAATAACATTTTTACGGTTATTAAAGTAATAAGCATTGACTGCAAAAAAGCATAAAATAAAAAACTAAGACGATACCTAAAGGAATGCTGGAATGAAAGAAAATTGCCAGCAATCTCGTCCTCTGGAGCTATTAAAATGTTGGTAAATAGGCTTTTAAGCTTCATATTCTATATTATTCTTATTCAGAGGGAGAGCGCTGGAGTGATGGCGAGAGAGAGAGTTCACAAAGTGGCCCCATTAGGGACCCACTGCCCGTGGTCTGCCCTCGCACGCGGTAATACACACCACGGACATTTTCCACTTCAATAAACTCAGACCCGCTCCGTCCTAACGGCTGCTGGGCGATCCACGCTGCGGCTGTGCTGTCCTCTGTCGCTCCACCCTCTGCCTGCGGCACTTCGTTCATTTCCAGTTTTGCTCCGGACAGCGGCTCATAATTCACGGAGCCAGCGCTCTCTGCACTCAGCTGAGGGCTCCGTCCAATTACGCGTTATGGTGCATCCCCGGACGGGAATCGCTGTGTCGGAGGGAGGGAGTGTTTTAAAATCTTCTGGGCACAAGCCCAAGCTGCCTTCCAGGAATCTGGGGTCAAAGTCACTGCCGCCCTCCTGCCTGGGCCCTCCCCACCTGCCCCTGCACTCCCCGCAGGTCTGGGCGACCACACAGCAGACATCGCAGCGTTGCAAAGTGTAGAATTGGCGGCAGGGTCCGCACATGTATGAGCTGTTTTCAGTCCTTTCTTGGTGATTGACTTGATCACGTCCTTTGTCCTTTTTCTTTTGGAGTTTATTTACTTAATGACATTTGGAGAGTTCACTTTGTGACAGGCAAAGGGACACACAGCATTCCTGAGTCGGGATTGGCCTGGAAGTTACATTCTCAGAAAAAGCAAACAACACACACACAAGCATGCACTCGAATGCACATAGCATGAGCACGTGAACACGAGTGCACATGCTCATGTACAAACTCGTGTACACACACGCACACATGTATGCATACACACACATGCATACACACATGGGTAAACCAGGCAATTGGAGAGGATGCAAAGTGCTATAAAGGTAATAGAGGACGGAGTGTGCCCATGAACCTGTTTCCCCACAGACCACAGGCTCCACGGGGCAGCCGCACACCCGCCTCCCACCCCTACCCTGTCCCCAGGCACCTGCCTATGCGCCACATCAAGCTCAGCTCAGACTGTGGCAGTATTTAGTGGGTAAGTTGTGCCCAGGATACAGCTGGGGAGCGGGAGACAGAGACCTGGACCCTGGCCGTTTTGACATCACAGCACCTGAGTTTGCAAGGTCGGCATCGCCACCCCAAAACCTCAGGTCTTCTGCTGACTCAGCCAAGCACCTGTACGTGGGACCAAACCCCCAAAACCTCTCCCCGAACCAAGGCCAGACCGTCCCATAGTGACCCCTAGCCCTTTATCCAGGACCCTGGGACTAGGGCCCAGAAGCAGAGACAAGTTTGGTGACTCCAGGCATGAGGCTGCCAGAAAAAGCACTTCAAGGAGGATATAGAAGAGGCATCCCAGGTGCGGTACGTCCAGGAAGCAGATGACAGAGCCACTCCATCCCAGGCATGGGGCCGGGGCAGGCACAGCCAATGAGGTCTGCTGTAGCTCCCCCACATGAAGGTCACTTGCACTGTGAAGTGCTTCTTCACAGTGAAGCTCAAGTGCTTCTCCTGCCAACCTCCCACCCTCCCTGGGAGCCCACCAGAGCGCACTTCCTCCCGGAACCTCCAGCCACCCAGCCCGGCACCGGCTCTAGGCAGGTACCCGGGGATAGCACGATAGGAACTCGAGCCTCCAACCACCAGCCCTGGCACTCACTGCTAAGGCCCCAGGGGGAAATGTTGCCATCTGAAATGGGGGTGACAAACCCCTCCTCAGGGAGTTGGGGGCACATCCCATGAGCCAGCAGCATAAAGCACTCAGCGCAAAAAATGGCGTGGACTCCGCACACAGAGACTCCATTCAGCCCTCACCCTGTGCTTCCCTCACGATCCTCATTGCTAACATGAGGAAACTGAGGCACAGAGAGGTAAAGAAGCTCACCAGTAACACGGCTGCTGAGGACATAGTGGGACTCAATCACATGCTTGAGCCAGTGGCGGAAGTTGCCAGCGGATCTGGTGGGAGGCCCCTTCAGCAGCAGTGGGAAGCAAGGAGGGTGCAGCCTGGACTCCGGGGATCACGGACGCCTGTCCCCTCCGTGCAGCAGGGTCCTCACTGCCCCGCCTCTCTGTGTCTTCCGGAGACTCAGTGGGTTAATGTTTGAGGGAATACGTGGGAGAAATGCCAGCTGCTGCTATTTTCTCTCCTGCCACCGCGAGCTACTTAGCAGTGAAGGGCTCCTTGGAGCGCCCGCTGTTGACAAGAGGGGAGAGAGAGGGTGAAGACATAAGTCACCGAGACGGAAGGATTCCGTGCAGAGCCATGTGCGAGCAGCTCTCCTCGAGAATTTCACAATGAAATATTCATGGGCCCCTCTGCAGGCCTCTCCGAGAGGAGCCTTCTGGCTTCCCAGGGAGCCGCGGCATGACAAGGATAGACGGCGTGGCCCCCGGCTGCAGGCGCTAGAATCTGATTTTAGAAATGTGGACAGACGAGAGACTTCCCATCTGCCCTTTGGAGAAGCTGTGAGCAAGGGACAGCCACGTGCCGGCCACGTGCCAACCTCGTGCATCAGTGAAGGGGACAGGACAGGAGGGTGACCTGCAGATAGCAGGCACCTACTGTGTGCCAGGAGGGCACCATGTCACCCCAACAGCCCATGACATGGTCACTAGGATTCTCACTCTGAAAATGGAGAAAGTGCAGCTCAGACACGCCCAGACGCTCACCCCATTGTCATAAATTGTTGAGCCAAGACTTGAGTCCAGGTCTGCCCACCCTGTGGGACACAGACATCCCCTCTGCTTAGGGTCCAGATGAGGATATTGATCATGGTGCCCCACTCGGCTGTGACACGGGGCCCAAGCAGAGGCTGGTCCAACATCATCCCTGGGATTTCATACACGGGCACTGAGACAGAGGGGTCTCACTATCTTCCCAATGTGGCCATGCAGCAGATGGCCACTCCTGTAATGGGGTGGCTCCTAAGCTCCTTGGGGCAGCTGCACTGTGCACTGTCCATGAGAACGCCTTGTGTGAGGGAGATTTCACACTGTCTGTGTAGGAACTTTGATGTGCATTATGAAACATTCAATGGGGGAAAAATGAAAGAAAAGAAAATGAGCTGAGGGAAGGGGGAGTAGCCCCGTCCATGTTCGGCTGCACACGTCTGGAGAAAGTGGAGGAGACTTCACATGCACAGGCAGTGATGGGGCAGGAATGCAGGTTGAGCAGGAATGGGGGTCTGCGCGTGAACGTTGGGCCCCGTTCTGAACACCTGGTGCCCCTCCACCTCTGCTGGGCCTGTGTGTGCAGAGGACAGGGCTGGCAACACATGGCACCAGGCAAGTGTGACCCCCTGTGGCAGCACAGAGGGGGCTTAAGCCATTTCTCTTCAGCCCACTCAGGGCATCAATCACCTGTTCCTGCTGGGCAAGTCGCTGGTATCAGATGGACTAGAGTTTGAATCGTGGCTCTACCACTAGCTAGCTGTGTGAGGTCAGGAAAGTTACTTAACCTTTCTGAGTCTGAGTTTTCTCATATGAAAAAATAAGGTAGTATCTTCTCCCTCATAGGGTTGTGGTGAGAAGGAAACGAAATAATGTAAATACAATGATTAGCATAGTATCAAGCGCATAGTAAGTCTCAACAGATGTTTGTCATTATCATTGCTGTTGTGTTGATTTTGTTGTGATGGTGCTGCTGCTGATGGTGATGATGATGATGACAGTGATGATGGTGTTGACAGTGATGATGTTGATGATGACGATAGTGTTGATGGTGTTGATGGTGATGATGGTGATAGTGATGGTGATGATGGTATTGATGGTGATGACAGTGTTGATGGTGATGATGCTGATGATGGTGATGATAGTGATGATGGTGGTATTGATGGTGGTGATGGTGATGATAGTGATGGTGATTGTGATGATGATGATGACAGTGTTGATGGTGTTGCTGGAGATGATGGTGATGAAAGTGATGTTGCTGGTGATGATGGTGATGACAGTGATGATGATGGTGTTGATGGTGATTATGGTGATAATGGTGTTGATGGTGATGATGATGATAGTGATGGTGATTGTGATGATTGATGGTGATGACAGTGTTGATGGTGTTGGTGGTGATGATGGTGATAGTGATGATGGTATTGATAGTGATTATGGTGATGACAGTGTTGATCATGTTGATGGTGATGATGGTGATGGATGATAGTGATGGTAGTGATGGTGATGACAGCATTGATGGTGTTGATGGTGTTGATGGTGATGATGGTGATGACAGTGATGATGGTGATGACAGCATTGATCAAGTTAATGGTGATGATGGTGATGACAGTAATGATGGTAATGATGGCTTAAGGAAAAGCACATGTTCCTCCCAGATCCCCTGAGCTGTGTCATCTGGTTTTGAGATTAGGGTGAAGAGAACAGTGGATTTCTCTCATCAGTCTACTTTTGGTAACATCTCCCAAGTTTATGCTGTTCTCTCTTCTTGTGAACTTACAGTTCCTATGTCTGACACGGAAATTTATCTGGGAGGTTTCTGAAGATGAGTGGCTTGAGTTGGGCTGGGCTGGGGTGACTTCAGTCAAGTTCCTCCTCACTGCAACAAGCTGGGGGGCATCAGGAAAGTGGTGGCCAGTAGCTGTGCCACCCATGAGAGACCTAGTGTGGTGGAGGGTCCAGCCAGAGCCACTGCTGGAGCTAGCAAGCCCTATAACCTACACCCTGTAGATAACCCACGCCCCTGAGGAGACAGGGAGCCTGCCACTGCCCCTCCTTCAGGGTCAGGCACAGGAGGGGGCCAGCTGAGTCGGCAGAGGAGCAAGCAGGTGAGCAGGTAGGGACAGGTGATGAGGCAGGAAGGCTGTCCCATCTGGGAGAAGGAGCCGGGCTGTCTCGGGACTCTTCCTCACCAGCCAGGTCTTTGAGGCCTCTGCTCAGATGAGCACCCCCTTTCTCTTAGGGTAGGAGGGGGGTCCCTAGCTGCCACAGCTCCAAGGCATAAGTGCCCTGTGGTCTCCTGCCCCTGTCTCTCCCCATGTGTCTCTGTCTCTCTATGTCTCTGCACCTCGGCTTCCCTCTTCCTCTGGAATTCCCCGTCAGCACCTACATGGGAGACGCCACTGTCTGTACTCTTTACTGTTTTCTCCCCATTTCTTTCCTGCTCCTCTGGCATCTTCTCCTTGAGTGTCTCTCGTCATGTCTCTATTCCCTCTCCTGTCAGGTGGCCTCCGAGAAAGTCAAGTAGCAAGCCAAGATTTTCATCGCTGCCAGGCGATGACAAGGCCCCACAGGGTGTCCGTGGAAGTCGTGTGAGGACCCTGGACTTTCACCCCCACCGATGCCAACAGAGGCCGAGAGCGGAACCCAGACTTCTGCCCCAGCGGGGCTAGACGCCTCCTTCCCCTGCCAGGGCAGAGTCAGAGGTCAGCCACACAGGAGGCTGGGAATGGTCCTGTCCCAGAGCACAGTATCCAGATGTCCGGGTTTCAGTGGAAAAGCACTCATCACACCAGGAACCGGGGACGCCTCAGACTAAACGGAAAACAGCACTCGACAGATGCCAGCACTGCGACGGTAGGGACGTGGGCATTATCTGACGGTTTAGAGCATTTGTCAGTGGTAAGGTGTCAACTACAAACACACGAGTACCAAATGAAAAACAAGAATACCAGCAGAGAAATAGAAAATGTCAGCAAAGACATAGAAGATCTCAAGAAGAAGCCAATTGAAATTTTAGAAAGGGAAAACACAATAGCTGAAATTTGCAAACTCAGTGATGAGCTCAACAGCAAAACCAAGGGGACAGAGGGAAGGCCATGGACTTGAGGACAGAACAACAGGATGCACCCAGCCTGAGCGGCAGAGGAAGCAGCAGAGCCGCGGCACCTGCGGACTGAAGCGAAGGTTCCTGCCGCTGGGGTCCTGGAAGGGCAGGAACGAGAGGGCGCGGAACATGCACTTGAATAAGCGATGGCTGGGAACCACTCAGATGAGGCAAGACACAGACACAGGTTCAAGCAGGCGAGTGAGCCTCACGTAAGACACATCATCGTCAAACTTCTGAAAACTAATGGAGAGAGAGAGAGTCTTGAAGGCGGGCAGAGAAGACAGCGCCTTATCTATAGGGGAAAACAATTAGGATGACAGTGAACTTCTCACCAGAATTCATGGAGGCTGAAAGGCAGTGACATGACATTTTTCAAATACTGAAAGAAAAGACCTGTCTAACAAGAATCATGTATCCAGCAAAACATCCTTCAGGAACGAAAAGGAAAACAAGACATTCTCAGGTGAAGAAAAACTGAGGATTTGTCACCAGCAGACCTACCCTGAAAGAATGGCTAAAGGAGTTTCTCTAAGCAGAAAGGAAACAATGAAAGAAGAAATAACATCAGGAAAGAAGAAATAAAAACAGAAATAATAAAAATATGACTAAATGCAACATATTTTCCTTCTCCTCTTAAATCTCCTAAATTATGAATATATTTGACAGTTGAAGCAAATATTGTAACACTATCTGAAGTTCTAAATTTATGTACAGAAAATACTCAAAACTATTATATTATAAATAGGAGAAGGAAAAGGGACATAAAGAAGGGAAGTTTTCTTCACTCTCCTCAAACTGATAATATGATTCACCAGTAGACTATGACAAGTTATGCTTGTATCATGTAACACCTAATCACTAAAATGCAAAAAGATACACAAAAACAGATCAAAAATGAAATTTTAAAAAAATACCTTTCAAGGAACCAACATGAAGGCAGGAAAACGAAAAGAGAGAAACAAAAAGTAGAGAGAATAAATAGAAAACAAAAGTAAAATGACAGTTCTAATATATTAACAATTACATTAAATGTAAATTGTCTAAATACATCAGTTAAAAGACAGGATGACAAAGTGGATTAAACAATATGAGCCAATCATAAGCTGTCTAAAAGAAATTTGCTTTCAATATTATAATATAGGCAGGTTGAAAGTCAAAGGATGAGAAAATATACATCATGCAAACATTGATTAAAACAAAGCAGGATTGCTTATGTTAATGTCAGATGAAGCAGGCCTTGAAGGAAAAAAAAATGAGAACAAGAGAGACAGAGAGAAAATGTATAATAATAAGCATCAATCCACTGAGAAGACATAGCAATAACAAATGTATGTGCACCAACAAATAGAGGTGCAAAATACATGGAGCAAGTGAGACTCTGCCTCTATAATAATAATAAATATATTAATATATACATTATATGAAGCAAAAATTGATAGAAGTGAAAGGAGAAATAGACAAATCCATAATTATAGTTGGAGACTTCAATACTTCTTTATCAACAGTAGAACAACTAGACAGATAATCAGCAAGGATATAGAAAAACTTAACAGCACCATCACCAATAGGATCTAATCACCACTGACAGAACATTCTACCCAACAATAGAATACAAGTTCTTTTCGAGTACCCACAGAACGTATGCCAAGACAGAACATGTCCTGGGCCATAAAACAAACCTCAACAAATTAAAAATAATGAAAAACATAGGGTGTGTTCTCCAACACAATGGACTCCAACTAGAAATCAATAATGGAAAGACAACAGGAGAATCTCTAAACACTTGGAAACTACTTATGCACGATTCAAAGAGGAAGGCTCAAGAGAAATTTTTAAAAATACACCAAACCACATAAAAATGAAAATATAACATATCCAAATTTGTGGAACACAGTTGAAGTAATGCTTAGAGAGAATTTTATAGCACTAAATACTTACCTTAAAAAAGAGAAAACATCTCAAATCAGTAATCTAAGCTCCTACCTCAAAAACCTAGAAAAAGAAAAGTAAATATACCCAAACAAGCAGAAGGAAGGAAAGTATAAAAACAAGAGTCAAAATCAATAAATTTGAAAACAGAAAAGAAATAAAGAAAAATCAATAGAACAAAAAGCTAGTTATTTGAAATGATCAATAAAATGGACAAACCTCTAACACGCTCGATGAGATTCACCGCCTCCCTACTCCTCTCCCACTGTTTGAGAGATAAGCCCATCCCCAGGCAGCACGTCCAGTCTTCAGAGTCCATTATCTCACTGAGTCATTGGGAAAACTCTTGACTGTGGACAAGACATTGATGCCCCCATTAGCACTGAGGAAACTGAGGGAAGAAAGGGCTGTGTGCTTTGCTCAAGATCTCCCAGTGGTAAGAAGCAGAGGGACGATCAGAACATGGGCTGGTCCTTGGCCCCAGCCTCACTCTCAGGAGACATGGGTGTGGCTAGGACAGGGCATCAGGGTCTTGCATTATTCCCGTAGAGGAGCTTCTTCCTCTGCTCAGGCTGGAGCAGGATGGGACTTGAAACTGGGCAGAGACCCCCCTGGAATTGACAAGGGGAGGTTTGAAGATGACTATCAGGTGATTCAGCTCCCGTTGTTCATTCATCACATATTAACTAAGGTCCAGGAGGATGGGAAGTTTTGGAAGACCATGAGCATGTGTAAAGAGTGTTATGGGTGTGGGCACCAGAACTGACCATCTGAGTTGAATCCCAGCCCTGTCCTAACTGTGTGGAATTACGCAAATGAATTTGACCTCTCTGAACTCCAAAGACCTCAGCTGTATATTGGGAATAATGGTAGGGAGGCTCCACCTCACTGGTCTATGGTGAGGACAAAATGGAACAATCTAGGCACAGCTTTTAGCCCACTGCCTGGCAGACACTGCAACACCTGGTAAGCAGCTGTTTTTGCTGCTGCTGATGCTGCTGTTGATGATGATAACGGTGATGATGTTGATGATAGTGATGGTGATGATGTTGATGATGATAGTGATGATGTTGATGGTGACAATGATAATGGTGACGATGTTAGTGATGGTGATGACATTGATGATGTTGATAATGATGGTGATGATGATATTGATGATGATGATAATGTTGGTGATGATGATGTCGGTGATGATGTTGGTGGTGACGATGATGATGTTGATGTGATGCTGTTTTTGATGACGTTGTTTTATTCTCATGCATTTGTCCTCATTTTGCCTGGAATTTGATGTCACACCCCATTTTAGCTACCATGTGATTGATCCTCAAGCCCATTCCACTAGTGACTGCCTCTGGGAAGCCTTCCCAAACCTCCCCCCAACCCCAATGCCCTCTGTCTCTGGGATCCCTCAGCTCCTTGGGAAGACCTGTTTGAAGCGCTGATGACCTTATAGTGTCCCACAGCAACGGGCCTGAGCTCCATGAGGCCTGGGTGCTAGGGCTCCATGCCCTGTGCTCCTCATGGTGTGGGTGCTAGGGAAATCCTTGAGGACAGATCCATAAATGCAGGGCCAAAGGAGCGAGCAGCTGAGTGGGTGTGAGAAAGGGCTTGCTCAGAGTCATACACAGATGAGGAACTAGAATCAGCTATTACGAGTAACACGGCACAGAAGAAATTACACTGTATTGGGCTCCACTCTAACCAGGGTTTTGATGTCCTCACTTATTAATTGTGTGACCCTTGGCCTGTTTCTTCACCTGTAAAATGGAAACAATAATAACACTCACCTCACAGGACAGTGGTGAGGCCAGACTTCGAAGGGGCTTGTGGAATTGCCCAGGACCCGGCGGATGCCTATGGCCACGGAGTGGCAGGGAATGGTGGTGTTAATATCACGAATCCCAGAGCCAGAGGGTCTGGACTGTAGCTGTGCCAATTGCTGGCTGCATGACCTTGGACAGCCTAGTTAGCCTCTCTGCACTTCAGTTTCCTCATCTATAAAATAAGGATAATAGTCCCTGTCTCAGGAGTTATTGTGAGAATTAACTAGGCTAATATATGTCACAGCCTCAATGCAGTGCTGAGTTATGGTGAGTTCTGTGAGTGTGCTCACCATTGCATCTTTCAGAACATCTGGCCTGGGCCA
Organism: Cheirogaleus medius; assembly: GCA_008086735.1. NCBI lineage: Eukaryota > Metazoa > Chordata > Mammalia > Primates > Cheirogaleidae > Cheirogaleus > Cheirogaleus medius. Next base: position 76,923,584 of record VBSM01001124.1, on the reverse strand, counting down.
TTCACAGACTGAGAACCATGGGGAAACTGAGGCAGAAAGCCATTATGCATAAAAGGAGGCCCTTCCAACCCTGCTCAGGTCTGGCCTGAAGGAACATCCAGCACACTTGCCAGGACAGCTCCAGTCCCCAGACTTATCTTCCCTTCTGCTCCTCTGTTTTTTGCGTTTTCTTTTGATGAATGGTTTTAATAAAGAGGCGGATTTCCCGCTTCACAGCACATATCCAAAGGAGGACAGGAATGTGCAAGCGAAATCCCTGGAAGCAGCTTATCTAAGCTTCCTCCTCTCCTTTCCCCAGGCCCTGGATGCCCACTGAGGGGTCCAGATGCCACGGACAAGGCTTGATGCAGAAGGGAAAACCATATGCTTCCCGGACCTGGCTCAGGTCCCACTTACAGCACAGGCCTCCCACCTGCCCAGCCGCACCAGTGCCACCAGCTGGGGTGGGGGAGGAGACGAGCCCCAGGGGAAACCACTCTGCAGACACCATTTACCCATGTGACACTCAGGAAACCTCCCAGGCCACAATCCTCCCAGAGCTGCCTGGGGTGCTGCCTGGGGTGCAGGAAGCTGACTCAACACGATGGCCAGGGAGACCCCAGGGTGGATGCACTCTCTGATTTCCAGGCTCACACTGAGCCCTGATCCTGGTCTATACTGAGCCCTGATCCTGGTCACAGGCTAAGGCCTGACTCTGATCATAGACTGAACCCTGACCCCGGCTAGAAACATAAATCTTAACTCTGGGCTACCCTAAGGGTGTGTGCTCGGGGTGAGGAAGGGGGCATGGAAGTCCCAGCGCAGCCCCTATGCCACTGGCCGCAGGTCGCTGCATCCTCGTGCTGGAGCCTCGGAGCTGCTCACTGAGGGAGGTGCCCGTTGCCCCCTCCCGTGCTCAAGACATATCTGGCCCTGGCTGCTCGCCCAGCCCTGGAGGGGACTGCTCCCGCTGCCCCCGCATCTCGCAGCGGAGCCTGTGTCAAAAGTTCAGGAAAAGCTCTTAAAGGAAAATGCTTTTCTGCTGTTGGGCCTGAAATAGCATTCCCTTTCCCCAAGTTAATAACCAGTTGTCTGGAGAGTCGGTTCTATTTTAGAAATAAACGTCTATTAGCTCTGTTCACCTTGCGGCGGGACTCAAGGTCAGCCCTTCGCCTCTGCCCTCAGAAGGCGGCGTCTGCACGCTGGGGGCTGCGATGGAGAAGCCCCCGGGGTCTCAGGGGGCTCGGCAGGCCCTGGCGCTCACCTGGGGGTGAGAGGGAAGCAGAGCGGCCAGTGGCGGGACCTGCGGTCCAGTCCAGCCCCTCTCTGGGTTGGGCTCCTACACCGTCCCCTGCTGCAGCTCCCACAGGGACGCCGACAGTGATGGCAACAGTCCCACAGGATTAGCCCGGTGGCCAGCCACTTACAGAGCGCTCACCAACACGAGTTCACTCGGTGCTGCCAGGAGGGACGCCACAGGCCAGAGGAAGCGACCATGCTGCCGTCTCCCAGGCCTGGGCGAGGCACTACCTGGGCGAGGCCATGGAGGCGGGCAGTGGCCCTGGGACTCCGCACTGCCATGAGTCCCTTGTGCCACTTGCTCGGGCCTCACAGCCAACAGCGGGTTCAGGCCCAGAGCCTTGGGATCCCCCCAGGAAGCCTAGTTCTCAGGCCAGCTACTTGCAGGGCACAGTACAAAATGGAAGTTGGGGGCCCTTGTTTAAAAATGAAGCAACAGCAGAGGACTAAGCCCAGTGTGCAGTCCTGTGTGCGGGGCCTGTGAGACCGCCCAAGCCGCCCACTGTGAAGCCGGCCCTGCTGCCATTCATCTTCTCCAAGTCCCCTCTCTTTCCTGCAAAGTGGGTGGTGTGGACACCTGCTCTGCTGCACCTCCGTGTTGCCGTGAGGGTGAGCCAAGCGAGAGGCGAAGGAACAGAGAGACGGAGCCACATGCCCCAGGACCCTGCGCAGGAGGGATGAGTGGCAAGGTGGCAGCTCCTCATCTGACATTCCAGCTACTGGGGCTCATCGTATCAGCTCAGCCATGTACCCAGGCTCTTGACCAAGGGCCAAAGAAAAGCCCAGGCCCCTGCCCACAGAGCTGCTGGTCCGGTTGAGGGGCCAGAGGACATACCCATATGATGCTCTATTCTATCAAATTGAAAATGCCATTGATTCTAGGATGCCATGATTTCGTGTGACACTAAGACACTGTCAATTAAACTGTGACATGGGGGTCTCGTGCCAGACCTGCACGGAGCATGAAGGGTCCTGGCTAGGTAACTACTTCCACTTCCTCTGAGGCACTCGGTGACAACTCCCGCCTTCAGCGGGTCTGTGCCGCCATGCTGGGCGGTGCTTTGTGTATGTCTGTGTTCATCCATTTGCGCTGCTGTAAAGGAACGCCTGAGGCTGGGTAATCTATACAGAAAAGAGGTGTGTTTGGCTCACAGTTCTGCAGGCTGTACAAGAAGCGTGGCCCCAGCATCTGCTTCCAGTGAGGGCCTCAGGGGGCTTCCACTCAAGGCAGAAGGTGCAGGGGGAGCAGGCATCACATGGCGAGAGAAGGAGCAAGAGCGGGAGGAGGAGGCACCAGGCTCCTTTAAACAACCAGCTCTCCATGCACCAGCAGAGAGAACCACTCATTACCATGAGAAAGGCACCAGGCCATTTGTGAGGGATCCACTCCCACAACCCAAACCCCTCCCACCAGGCCCCACCTCCGACAATGGGGACCAAATTTCAATATGCGATTTGGAGGGACAAGCATCCAAACTATATCCATATCTTACTTCTAAGCAGAGCATTTTCCTCACTCTGGGTTCATAAAACACCTGGTTATGCCTTGCAAGAAAACACGGAGCTGTGGTCCTTGCCTCAAAGACGAACACTGGCTTCAACAATATCAAGGGAACCCCACTGCTCTACCTTTGCTGTTCTGCGTGGTAAGGCCCATTTTATACAGAATCAAGTGTGTGAGTTTTAAAGTAATTCTAAATGACAGCTGGACCCAACACGTGCAATGTCGACAACACACGTATTTCAACTGAAGAGAAAACAATATCGATAGCTATGTATCGGTTAGCTACTGCTGCCTAACAAACCGCCCACAAAGTGAAGATTGCCTAATACAATATAATTAAAGCAATTTCATTGCCCAAAACAATAGAATTTAACAATGAATTTGGGAGTCTACAGATCAGTATGTGGTTCTGGTTTTAGCAGGGCTCGCCCCTGCTTCTGACGGTGGCCCTCAGTTGGGTGGGCAGCACTGTGGTCCCCACTGCATTCTCTTTGGTGTTTGGGAACAGACTGGCTGGAGAGCTGGTTGTGCACATCTTCTCTTCCCAACGCCGAGTTCCGTGGAGACACATTGGAAGCTGGAAATCAGCTGTGGTGGGTGTTTACACCATGGAAAGCATCAAATGCAACAACTCAGGGGTTTGGGGCTTCTGGTGGGGAGGGAGCTAGATCACCAGCACACAGCCTGCCAGCCACATTTTGCTGGTAAAACCAAGTCTCAGGCACACTCCCATTCAGGAATGGGGAGCAGAGAGGACCAGCTCGCCTCAGTTTGCTCAGATTTTCCCAGTTTTATCCCTGAAAGCTCCATGTCCCCCAGATCCCCTCAGTCCCAGGAAAACCAGGAGGATTGGTCACTTTAGGAACAGATGTCACCTCTGAATGGGAGAAGCAGCAAAATCGTGTGTTGCAAAGTTTACAGAGATGGAGGGTGAAGAATCACAGGCACATTTGCAATCAATCCCACATGAGCCATGACCAAATTCAAGTTCACCACAGGAGCAGGCCACAGCAGCTGCAACCTGGGCCGACAGCATCTGCAAGACCCCAATACCTCTAAGAGCATCTCAACCTCAGGCAAGTCACAAATGTGGAAAAGTGATTGTCTTAGAATTGGTGACATCAAGTCATTAAAATACTGTGCAGTAAACCTTGATGAGGAATGAACAGGGAGCAGGAAGTGATCAGCTCACCAGGCAGCCTGTGCACCTGGCCGGGCCAGAGGACGCCCTCCAGCCGAGCTCTAAAGAGCCGCACTCACTCCCAAGTCCCAGAACAAACAGCCACGGGCTCTTTGCTTCCTCCCTGGTCAAGTAGGAACCTCAAATGGCCCTTTCAAGTCTGGCATGCTGGGGCTGCGCGCTCAGCGTGGGTGGTCAGGAGAGCAACAGCCGGGTCTCTCTGACTCGGCACCCCTGGGGGTGACAGGCCAGAGGTGCCTACATGTTTGGGCTTAAAAGGCTTCTGCCAGAGGGATGAAAGAGAGAGGAGGAAGGGGGGAGCAGGCAGAGGGGCCTCCGTGGCAGATGAGGCAACAGAGCAAATAAAGCAGAAAGCCGCCTGCTGCAGTGATGGCTCTCGGGGAGGCGGGGTGGGGGTGCAGGGGCACAGCTGAAGGACAAATGGAGATCCAGGCGCTGTTCTCAACTGGGGGTGACCCAGCCCCTCGGGGACACTCGAGAATGTCTGGAAGCATCGTTGGTTGACACAGCTGGGGGAGGGTTGCGACTGGCCCCCAGTGGGTAGAGGCCAGGCTGGTGCGACTACCCTACAGTGCATGGGATGGCGCCCCAGACATCAGGAGGCCCAGGATGAGAAAGCTTGGTGGAGGGATTGCATCCAGGCAGGGGAAGGCAAAAGTAGAGGGTGACCTCATCTGCTCCCTGTCCACTGCACGCCCCAGAACCCGGGGCCTGCTGACCGAGCCTGGGAGGACTGCCCAGCCCCAGGACCAGGCTCCCCCCGGGCCCCCCAGCAGCTGAGCAACCCTCAAGCTGTTTGCTATTCTGCCCCAGGCCCCCAGCACAGCTGGCTCCCGGCCCCAGGACGGTGGAGGGGGCTACCCTAATTGCACTAATGGCTTGTAATCAGGCGTAATGGGGGTGTTTGTACACACAACCGAGTGGAGCTGCAGGTGTGGCAGGCAGGCAAATCCCGAGGGGCTCCCACGAGCTCAGCAGCAGCCAGCTGAGAGGACAAGGGCCCGGAGCAATGGCAGCCCATAAGTGGTTAAAACCTCCCCTGGGCTTCCCACAAGGTAGGAAGAATGCAGGTGTCCACAGACACTCAAGGAGAGTTCTAGACCACTTGGTTGCCCCATGCTATCCGCTATCAACCCCCAATCTGTCAGGTTGGTGACAGGGAGAAAAGAAAGCAGGCAGAGCTGCAGATCTGGCTCAACAGTCCCCAAGTCACCAGCTCCTAGGGGTAAAGCATCGCCATCCCCAAGGTGCCCGTTGTCTAGGGGGATCTTGGGGACTCTGAGACCATGGGACAAACAAAACTCATAGCTATTGTCACTGTAACCAACCTTTATTCCAAACATTGTGTAATTGTCTGGTAGCCACAACTCCATGCGTGCTGTTATTATTATTATTATCATTACCCCCATTTTACAGATGAGAAAAACTGAGTCTCAAAAACATTCATCTCAAGCCCATGTCACACAGCTACGTGGGGATGCAGGCTGAGTCCGAGTTCATACTCCGGGAATGTGACTAACTTTTCTGAGGCAGGTGAGTGTCAGGGGAAGCTGGAAGAGGAGGTGTTGGTTGAGCAGGGTTGTGAAGGATGTCTAGGAGTTTCTGAGCTGAGAATTGAAAGGGTGTTGCACCTGGCCGGCCTGGGCATTCTAGGAAATGCAGGTGGGATGGGTGGGGGTTGGTCAAGGGAGAGATGTACAAGGGGTCCATCTGCTCTGCAAATGTGGGGACAGGCAGCTGGCTCTGAGGGGGGTGGGCCAGACACTATTGACCATATCTACTGGGGGTGAGTGAGGTACCCTAAGTTTGAGGTCACAAAGTTGGGGCTGACCTAGTTCTGAGCACTCGGGATGCACAGCCTAGGAAGTGGAGCAGTTGGATGGGGTCACCTTTGGGGCCAAGGCTATTAGAGTCTGAGCAGGGAGGACTGGGGACTGGGGACCAGGGACTGGAGGCCCACCCGCAAGCACCTTCTCCACGACCATTTTAGAGGCTTCCTGGACATAGAGGTCACCTGAGCTGGCTGTGGCTCTCAGTCCAGGTCAGCCCTGCAGACATCCTTGGTCCATTACTTCAGTCAGACCCCACAGGGCCAGGGAGACAGGGACAAAGGACAGTGCTTCTCTGGAGTTCCCTCTGGAGCTGGAAGTGCAGGTGAACAAGGACTGCAACCCAGAGAGGTCAGCCCTGAGATGTCCGCAGGCCAGCAGTGCAGACAATAGCTTCAGGGGACAGTGACCTCAGACCCCACCTGGGGAGAGGACCCCAGGCAGAGACCACAGCAGGAGCTGAGGTGGAGGCTAAGACATTTGGTGCCTCAGGGCCCTTTGGTGCATCCAGGGTCCCTCTTATCGTAGCCTATAAGCTTTGCAGGAAGGGGGCTGGGGAGGGATGTGGGGAGGGGACACAAGGAGGGGACATGGGAGGGAGGCTGCAGGTCCCTGAGTGGTGCCTTCCCGGTGCTGCAGATCTGGAGCAGAAGTATGCACAGGCTCAGCTGCCATTTGCCCAAGGGTGGGAGGGGCTTGAAAGTGCATGCTCATTTGCATATATTTGAATGTGTTGGGAGATTCGTTTGCATATGCCGAGCAAACATCCCAGAGAAAAATATCTAAAGGGAAGGAAGGAAACAGGGTGGAGGGAACAGGAATGGGAGCCAGAATTTTCTAAACAGACTCTGTCAACCTCTGCGTAATTACACAACAAAACTAAATTTTTGAAAACAAACAATCCCTTAAAATTAAAAGCAAAATATAAGTATATAGCGAGTTGGTAGCATAACCACATGGAAAGGAATCATTTGACATGAGTTTAGAACACAGTATTTTATTGTGTAGTCCTGAAGTTTCTACCCCAAGGACAAAAAGAAATGGAACAAAACATTCTTAACTTACAAAATTTTCAGTAATCATAACTAATAATATTGGTAGTTATTCTGAAACTATATTTATATAAAGATGAAATAATAACATCATTAATGTCACCCAGTTTGGTGGAACCAAGTTTGTCACGTGAGAGAGAGGAGATTCGAATATAAAGTTAAGAAATTAAATAAACTCCTGTCGGCCTAAGTTTGATTTGGTAGGATCAGCATGAGTTGGTGATTTCTTTTTAAACCTTCCTAGCCCTACCCAGGAGCAACAGGCTCCGGCGTCAGACACTGGTCTCTGAAAGCCGTTCTCAATGAAAGCGCCCGGCGCTCCCCAGAGAAACCGCAGATCCCAGGGCTCGGGTGGGGAATGTCCAAGATGCACCTGGAGCTTCCTGTCATCCCAGAGGCAAGGAGGCCACCAAGAACCCCTAGGATTGTGCCAAAAGGACTCAGGAATCGCACTGAAGAGGTTTCCACAAGGCAAAGACAGGATGCTTGAGCATCAATACAGATCCTAACTGCAGTGGAGTGAAACATACCAAATATGTTAAAACTCATTCATTTGAAATGATGAGGAAAACCTCACGGGCAATCGTTGGCACTTGTTATTTTGGAAGTGAGAAAATAAAGGGACAGAAGCGAGTGTGTCTCCTGTCTGTCCTATGGAACTGCACTTCTGGTCACCGACGTTGAGGAGTCCATGCTTCTCCGTAAGGAGGTGTTCCAGCCGGTGCACCAGGAAGGGCTGATGGAAATCCGCCCTCTCCATCCTGCGATTCCCGGCAGGCTGATGGGACATCAGCAGAGCAGAGGGACAGGCAGGCCCCAGGCGCTTCTTCACATCAAACACTGACACCTGGGGCTGATCGGCCTGAGAACTAACCGCCATTTACTGATACACGGGTCAGAGGGACATCCAATGACACCCCAGGGGCGCAGCCAGGGTCCAGGCTGGCTCTTCCGCAAATCATCTGCCAAGGACACGAGAAAGAGAGAGGAGAGATGGAGGGGACACCTGCAAACTGAGAGGGCTGGGACCCTCTCAATTACATGTGCAGACTCAATTTTGAAAATAATTTTAATAAAAATCCTGTAAAACAAAACATGCATGTCATAATCAGGGAAGCCTGAACCCTGGGTAGACGTGGATGATACGAAGGAATTACTACTGTTCTTGCCTTTGGACGGGAGGCTGGCGGAGCGGTTGTATATTTTAAGAGCCCTCATCTTTCAGAGATACACTCTGAAATGTTTATGGATTAAAAATGAGTAGCTCTCTATGTAGTGACATGGGAAATGTTCATAATTTATAACCTGAAGTGAATGTAGCATGCCACAGATCAATGCATTGAATGTGATCCAATTTGTTTTGTAAAGAAAGGAGCGGCGTGTGCTGTCTAGGAGGAGCGCACTTAGACGAAGATCCGCGAGGACTGTGCGGAACGCTGGCTCGGAGCGTCCTGGAGCGGCAGCTCCATGGGGCGGGGGAGGTGAGCCTTCCCTTTCCACTTGCCATAAAATCTTTCTCTGTGGTTAAAGGTAAAATGATTTCTTCATTTTGCAGCCTCCAAGGAGTTGATGCATGTCGGTATTGACTACCAACAGCCATCACAAAGCAGAGGCCACCAGGTGTGCCTGACGCTCCCACTGCTGGGGGAACCCACGCCATCCCTGGGGTAGTCAGTCCCGCCAAACGCGGGGCCGCGTCCCACCAGCTCGGTCGCAGCCACCCGTCCCCAGGAACCACTATGAAGGGATCCACCCGGCCAAAGCCAGAGCGTGGACACTGCTGACACCCCAGTTCCTCAACAGCTGTCTCATAAGGGGGAGCAAAGAGAGATGAAAGGAAACCCATAGATTAACAGAGAACTTAGTGTCAAAAAATGTAACGCTTCGACTCTATTTGGATCTGGAATCTAATGAGCTTCAAAAAACAGTGAGACAATGAGGGAACGTGAGCACAGATGAATACTTGATATTCAGCAATCACTGCTATTTTAGGGGTGATAATGATATTGCAGTTATGCTTTTTAAAAGAATCCTTTATTTCATAGGCATATACTGAAATAGGTAGAGATGAGGTGAAGGCTGGGATTTGCTTCCAATGGCAAGTGGTGGCAGGGAGGGAGGTCCTGGCGCGGGCAAACCAGGATGGGCATGTGGTGGGGGACGGGACGTGGGGCTGAGTCCACGGCTGTCTCTGTGCTGGGCTGGGTGTCGCCATCACGATTATTATAATTATCATAATACAGTCTAAATTCATCAATAGTTATTTTTAAGAGCAGGATGGTGGGCGTGTTAAAGGGACGCAGGAGACCCCCATGCTGGAGGGGAAGCAGAGAGCAATGCAGCCGGGGGTGAGTTTGGGGGACACTCTGCTCTGTGCCTGTGCTGCACTCTAAGGGGAGGTGACCACACCCACCTGACAGTGCCCATGCTCAGGGCATGAGACTCCTGGGGGCATTGACCTGAAGCGCTCAGACCTGAGGCAGAGCCAGCGCTCCAGGGATGGCAACTTTAGGAAAACTCTGGCATACTCAGGCCAACTGTGGAGGGGCCCCGTGAGGGCAGTGAGTCTGGGGGGCCAGGCAGCAGGCCCTAGAACGGGATGGGGCGCCACGACTGGGCCTGGGTTTGCCCTGCTGCTCTAGGGATGAAGGACCCCCACCCAACCCCTGCCAGTTCACAACCCAGCCTCATGGTCAAGTGCACCCTCTGGCCCTGCAAGGAGGTGGCCACGGCATGTTCCCGGATATCCCAGTCCTCCCACGCCTGGGCCCCGAAATAAGGGAATGTTAAATTACTTCTGTACCCCCGACCAAAGCCCCACAGGGCTGGGAGTGAGGTGGGGGACAACTTTGACAGAGATGCTCTGACCCCGGGAGTCAGACCTCGGAGGTAGGGGGTGCCATGTGTTGGCTTCCCGGGCGGGAGAGCACCCTGGGACAGGCAAGAATCTGAACTCCACACTCTGCTCTGTTACTTTGGCAAATCCCAGGCCTCTCTGAGCCCCAGGTCATCGGTGGTCCAACAAGAGCCACACCACATGCCTTCCAGGAGCTAGACAGCCAGCCAGAGCCACAGCCCTGTCCCCGCGGAAGGTGGCCCTCCCAGTGGTCACTCACAGGGACGGCTCTGGGGTTCTGTTCCCACCGGCAAGACTTGGTTTGGGGCTCTGTGGGGGTCTCCTGCCTCTCAGCCAGAGGTGGCCTGGGTTTCGTATGCGTGGAACGTTCCATAATATTTTCCACACCATTTCTCACGTGATTCAAGAAATCCTCGTCTTGCTTTCATCTTGTTTCCCTCCCTTCATGCCGAAGATCATCGGTGCAGCAAAGCAAGGTTCCTTTGCTTAAGAGAGATAAAAGCCAGGTCGTGTACCTAAGATGACTCAAGATTGTTGAGAAATCAAGTGACCGGGCCATGAGCCAGGACAGCTCTGAAAGTGACAGTCTCAGGGTGACCCGGGCAGGTCTGATTTTCGGAAAGGGGTGGAGTGACTGCCTGGTCTCCCGCTGGCAGCTCTGCGTTGGTTTCCTCACCTGTAGAATAAAGACGCCAACACCAGCCCCACTGTCCTGCACCCTCCCCAGGACCCGGGACTCCAGAAAGCAGCACTACAGTCCTCTGAGGTCCACCCACAGCAAGAATATCCTCCCAGTCTACTTGGCAGGTGGCCACGAAGCTGCTACAAAGGAGGAGGAGGAAGGGGATGAGGAGGAGGGAGAAGCCTGTGATGACAATGGTGATGCTCCGGCTTAACTTTCTGGGTCGAAGCCCCTGAGACATCCGCCGTGGGGTCCTGCCTGTCCCCATTGGCATTGTCATTCCATTTAGCCACTGTCCGCCAGCCCCACTGTGCTCCCCACCAGCCCCACCGTGCTCCCCACCAGCCCCACTGTGCTCCCCACCAGCCCGAGGGGGCCGGGAGCTGCTCTGTGTCTGCACCACCAGCAAGGAAGCATTGGTTGGACTAATGATGACTTGCACTGCCAGGCGACAGTGGCCAGCCTCTGCAGCATGGCGCCCACACCGCTGTGCTTGGTGCTAATACACGGCCCTCGCCCCCCACGCGTTTCTCCTTTGACGCTTCCAACACGGTATCGTCCCCCTCCCCAGGCTTCCCAGGGGTGCTGCCTGCTCTCCGGCCCCCATCCCTGGGGAGAGGACAGCGGTGCTCCCTCTCCAGCTCTCCAGGCGCCTCCAGCCCAGGGTTAAGTCCTTCATCGCTCTCATCCTTGTGCCAAAACACTGGCCTCTATTCAGCCCGCTCTCACGATAAGTTTTCCAATTTGGGGTTCATTCCTGAAAGGCCCCTCCAGCCCCTCTCAAGTTCTCCATACTCCACTTCAAGTCCGCTCCTCCAGCTCGGGTGACGGCCCAGCGAGGAGAGCGGAGAGGGAAGATCACTTCACCACGTCCGCGGGCTCTGCAATCTCCCCGAGCGAAAGCACCCGCAGTCTCAGGGATTTTCTTTTTTAATTGAACTCCAGTCGCTGGAGAGGAGTGAGCGACAGCACTTGTTCTGTGCGCTGGGCACCCAGGCCTCGGCTGACCCCAGCAAAGCCACCTGACTGCTCTTCCAAGCAGGGACTGTTGGTTCCTTCCCCCGATGAGAAAGGCAGGGCTCAGAGAGAGTCAGAGACAGGTGAGTGCTCACCCAGGTATGGACAGCCCACCCAGCAGACCGCACATGCTCTGTCTGTCTGGGGGGCACTCACACACCATGCCCAGTCTGGAGCCCAGAGCCCCGGATTCCCTCCCTGTGTCCTTGAGCGAACGGGGCCCTCAGCACTCAGAGAACACCTCATCCTCCCTGCTCACCCTATAGGTGGGAACAGTGCACGCCTCAGAATTCCAGTGTGGTCCTCCTTAGGTACTCCCACCCCTCTCTGGACCTCAGTTTCTCTGTCTATACAATGGGTCTGTTAGGCCCTCTCTCCACCTAAGAGCTGCAGGGAGGCCTGCTCAGGCCATGCATGCTTGGAGCCTAGGACAGTCCTCTGCTGCTGGCCAGGCAGCCTGGTCCACCCCGTCTCTTCCTGCAGCCGCAGACGGTGCCGGGGCTGGGGGGCGCCTGAACGGAGGTGAGGCGGTGCGGGAGGAAAGTCCCCCTCCCAGGGCTGTGCGGCTAAAAGGCTGTCATGTTCTCTGTGAAGGACAAGATTTGCCGGGTTATTAAGCACACACAGACCCACAGACTGTGGCTGGGAGATAAGGAAATCTCCGTCGGACAACTCGGGGATGGAGTTTTCATCCCTTTTTTCTTTCTTTTTTTTCCCCCTCTTTTTTTATGGTCTTTTTCTTCTCTCCTCAACTTGGGTATTTTCAAGCTTAGAAGTGACTGCTCTAATCGAACCAGGAGACCAGCGGCAGGAGGCAGATTTGCTCATAGAAAATGAAAACTTAAAAAAAAAAAAAGGCTGGGGGTGGGGAAACTTGTTCTAGAAACATGGAAACAGCATCTCGTGGTGGAATAGAGATGACAGGGTCCCAGTCTCCGTGTAGGTAGCTGAAAAGTCACAGTAGAGGGGTGGCCTCGCCTTTGGAAGCCTCTAATCTGAGGAGGGAGACAGGGCTCTGCCTTTAGGAAGGCCCCTGTCTGATGGCGGAGACAGAGCCACTCTCGGGAAATCCCAGTCTAACAAGGGTGGCAAGGCCCCGCCCTGGGCAGGAAGCGCCAACACACTCCCAGGCGCTCCCAAGGGCCCTTTGAGGTAGGGACGTGCCCCACAGGAAAACAAGGTCTTGCTGGATGGACCCACTGTGTGACCACTGCCCCCCAACATCCAGCCCACACACACTTGCCGCTCCCACCGCGCAGGCCCTCTCCACCGGCTCCTGCATGGCGGACATGGACCCTTCCTCTCGGCCCTACTCAGCCTGCGGCCCGGCCAGCACACAGGCTTATAGCGAACCCCAACTTCCATGTGAAAACAGACTTGAAAGTGGACAAACACACGTCTCAAAACATTTTCAAACATGAGCAGTGACCTTGGAGCAGTGAGAGCTTCCTCCCTCTTACTCTTTCCCTCCAGAAAGTTCACTATCACCAGCATCTGGCCTTTGGGGCCTCCCATGTGCTGTTCCCTGCCCAGAATGGTTTTCCTTGCACTCTTCATGGGGCTGCTGGTTCTTTGTCCTCTCTTAAGTCTTGGCTTCCTCGTCTCTTCCTCCGGGCAGCCCTCACAGACCACCTCTTCCATGTGCTCCATCTCAGTCCGTGCTTTCCCTCACTTGCTTAGAATTACAGAATGACACACTTGAGTTTGTCAGTTGAGTCTGTCTGTGTCCCCTGCCAGCCAGAATATCAGCTCCACAAGGGCACCTACTCCCGAGGATCTGGCCCATGGTAAGTGCTTTATAAATGTGTTGAATGAATGAATGAGGTCTCTGAAGTCTCTCTGCCTCCATCCCCTCTCCTTAATCACACCCACCAGCTACAAGCACAGCACAGACACCTTCCTGCTGGGCCTTCCACACTGGCCCTGTCAAAGCGTCCCGGGCTGGCAGGTGGCAGGGGCTTTGGCCTCCCTCGGGGGCCCCCAGCCAGTGGGTAGCCCACGCCTCTCCCCACTGAGAACCATGACCACAATATTTTGTGCCCCTCCCCTTAAGAGGTGGGGTCTGCTGCCTCGCCCTTGATCTGGGCTGGCTGTGGCTCGCTGGACTGACAGAATGCAGCAGAAGTGACGTGGTGCCATCTCTGGAGCCCAGGCCAAGGGCCTGGCAGCGTCCACTCCCACCCTCATGGAGGCCAGCACCAAGCAGGCACGTTCCACCAGCCTTTGGCCCCCTCCTGAGTCCACATGTGAGACCTGTTGATCTTCTTCCTAAAACCTGCACTGCACCCACCCAGCGAGCCACAGCGGGCAGCCCTGATGCAGGGAGCCCCAGCCGGAGGGCAGGTCTCAGATATCGTGGCAACGCACGCACATCGGCACACGCAGGGCTGCAACACGGCCCAGCCGCTGCCCTGAACCATGACATTTTTGGCCAATATTTCAGAAACTCCCTGATGCCAGCACCGGCCACAGCCTTTGTTGTCCTTTGACCCTGTGTGCTGCGGGGGATGCCTCTTCCGAACCCCTTTGCTATACGATTTCTTGATGCATCTTGGAAGCCACCGAATGCAGGCAGTGTCCTTTCTCAGAGCGCTCCTAACCCCATCTCATCCTTTAAACAAGAGCACTTGCTGTCGTCAATGAGACAAGCATCTCCTCTCTAACCCGGGACAGTATCCTCAGTCTCATGTCTTAGATTTTGTTCAGCAAAGTCCCCGCATCCCCACTGCAGCCCTGAGCTAGTAGAGGGACCCTGTAGCACGTGGCCTGGGAACAGGACTGTTCCTTCATCCGTGGCCTGCAGTGTCAATCTGCGGGGCCTTCCAGGGTCCCAGCGCTGGCCTTCTTGTGGCTCTGTGGGATTGTCCCAGCTGCTCTGAGTGTGCCCACCTCTCAGCATGCCTCCGCCCCCTACGGGCACCGGCTGCCCCTCCCCACTTCCACAAGGTCTCGCCTGGACCCTCCCACTCCCTCTTCCCTGCGCCTACTTGCAGCACCCCCAGGCTGGGCACTCCCCAGGCAAGGAAAGCCCTTGATCAGCCTCTGTCTCCTAGCCCTGCCCCACTGCCCACCACTCAGAGGGCAACGCCCAGAACATGCCTTGCTGCGTGCAGTCCCCACATCCCCACTAACCAGCACCAGGTTTCTCGTCCTCCATGCGACTGACACTGGGGGCCAAGCTCTTCTTTACGGTGAGGCATCCTGTGCCAGTAGGATGTCAGCAGCCACCCTGGCCTCAACCCCCTCTTGCCAGCAGCACCACCAACCCAGTCGCAACAATAAAAGTCTCAGGACATTGGCAGACACAGCAGACATAGCCACGTGTCCCCTGGGGGGCAAAAGTATTTCTAGATAAGGACCTTGCTCTAGGCTGTCCCCCTACCCCCACTCTGCCTCTCACCATGGGCTCAGGCCACATCAAATGGCCTCTGGCTGTTTTGCACCTTAGTAACTAATGACCCTCCTCCCCAACATCCAGAGACTCCTCTAAAGATGTAAATCAGATCCTGTCACCATCTTCATAAGTCCTTGAGAGGCACAGCATCAGGATTCTTTCAGCTAAGAGTGACATGAACCCAACTCAAACTAGCTTGAGGAAAAAGGGAAGGCATCAGTCTGGGGCCAGTCAGGAAAGAAAACCCTCCAGGGCTTTCAAACAGAGGGGACATAATGCCAGAAAGTGTTGACACAGGGACATGAGAAGCCGACCAGGAGACACAAGGGTGGCTCAGAAATCAGCACCAGCAGCAAGCTGGCACCACAGCAAGGACACTGGTGTTTCTGGAGCCAGCAGGCCACGCCACCCCACACAGCGGGGACGTCCGCAGGGACTGGGACATGGAGGTGCGCAGAGGGCACTGGCAGGCACTGTGGCCAGGAGAGACCGCCCTGCCATCACGCAGGCAGAGAGGAGGGGACATGCCAGCCTCTTCCCCATCCCCAGTCCCCCCCACTGGCCCTGTGGCTGAATCTTCAACACCGCTGGGGGGCCGGAGACCTTTCCCAGAGCCGCAGTGCGGGCAGGTGGGGCAGATCCCCAGACAGGGGGCTTCCTGTGCACTCAGGGCACCGGCCAAACTCCTGGACAGGCCTGCAGGCCCCAGGCTCAGAGTCCCGCCTTGGTGACCCCATCCCTGCCACAAAGCACAGCTTTCCGTTTCTGAACCCGCCCCTTTCCTGCCCCAGGGCCTGTCCCCACACTCTCCCAGGCCTTTGCCCATGCTCTTCCAGGGCCTCTGCCATACTATCCGGGGACTTCGCCCACTCTGTCCTGGGGCCTGTCCCCACTCTGTCCCCGGCCCGCATCCCACACTCTCCCAGGGCCTTTGCCCACACTGCTCCAGGCTCCTCTGCCATCCCCCACCGCGCGTTGCTGAAGGCCGGCTCCCCAGTCTTCACATCCCATGAAACATCCCTTTTTCCGAAGGGCTTTCCCCGACCTCCACAGGGAAAGGAGGCCGCCCTTCCTCCCCTGGCTCCCTGTGCGACCGCTCGCAGCTGCGGTCTCACTGTGCTTCTGCGTGTTTGTGGGCATGGCTCCCTTTGCCCAGCTCAGCAGGCAGTCGCCCAAGGCAGGAGAGGCAGACGGTTCTGTGGGGCCAGAAGAGCGAGGCAGGGCCCGTGGGAAGCCTCTGGCCCAGCTTTGGGTGGAATCTCTTGGTGGGGAGAGACTGAGCAGAAGAAAAGGAGCCCATGCCCGGCGTCCTCGTTGTCAGCCTCAGCCAGCACCCAAGCCCCTGCACAGGTAAAGCCAGTGGGTGTGACCACGTGTCGCCCTCTGTTTAATAAACTGAGGTTAGAACGCCCCTGTATAAAATGGGATGCCTTGGAACAGGTATAGTAAGCCCCCCATCATGAAAAGCATCCAAGCCGAGGCTGCAGGAGCACATAGCATAGGTATCATGGGATATTCTCCAAGGTTCTCTGGTTCTTGAAGGACTTCTGAGGTGCAAATGGCACAGCCTGGTGTCAGGGGAGGTAGAAGGACCAGGAGACACAGGGTGTGCTTGCTCAGCCAGCTCCCTCGGTGGCAAAGGACCGAGTGCCGAGTCCACGTGCTGGAGCAGGTCGCGGCCGGGCGTGCGGACCCGTGTGATGTGCAGCTGAGACCTGCAGTGAGATCCGGGAGACAAGGGGTTGCTGCCGCCCCAACCCCTCAGCCCGGATACGGGGCCACAGCCTCTGGCGGTGAGCAGGTGAGCAGTGCCTTAAGAGCGGGAGCCTAGGGCAGAGCCCCGGCTGCAGGGAGGGAGGTAGCTGGGCCACCACTGCCACCCAGAGGCTGGCCAAGAGCCAGGCTGCCCGGCTCAGGGACAGCCCTAGAAACCATCCATCCAGCCCCACCAGGCCCTGGACGGGAGGGAGCATGTGACTAAGCCCAGCAATTCCCTCCACTGCCCCGGAGGTCTTCATGTCAGGCCCTGAGAGGTGCACAAGGCCCCCGAGAGCCTGCGACAACAGCAGCACAGCCTTGGCAGCCTCTGCATACTCCCCCCAAGCCCACAGGTGCACCTGGGGCCCGCAGGAGATACCCGGGACCGGGAGAGTCCTTGGGCCAGGCCTGCCCTCCCAGGGCCCCAACAGTCTCATTCAGGAAAGGGACCCAGAGCCCAGGACACCCTCTGGCCACACCAGGTCCCCCTAACTCCCCTCCAACAGTGTCCCAGCATCCCAGGCCTGGGCATGATTCCGTCCTCAGGCCCAGGCTTCCTGGCCTGCACCCAGCAGCCCTGCCCTCTGGGACAACACCAGCTGCCACCAGCTGTTTATCACTTTTCCCCAAGATGAAAAAACAAGTCAAAAAACAAGCATAAACCAATCCCCAGTGCACAG
>VBSM01001124.1:76869156-76904368 GCA_008086735.1 Cheirogaleus medius | reverse complement strand
CCTTCCATCCACCCACCCCTCCATCCATCTACCCATGCATCCATCCACCCACCCACCCATCTATCTATCCACCCATCTATCTATCTACCCACCCTTCCATCCACCCATCCTCTATCCATCTATCCATGCATCTATTCTTCCACACTTCCTTCCACCCATCCCTCCACCCATCCTCTCTCAGACCCATCCATCCAGGAACATCTGCTGAGCATACACCTGTATGTTCCTGGCTCTGTACTTAACCAGACCAATGCACAGTCCTAATTGGAAAAGGCCCCAAACACATCGAGTTCTACTGCCTGTTATGCACATGGAGAAGCAGGGTCGGGAGGGAGGAGAAAGTAAGAGGGAGCAGAATCATTCCTCAAGGCAGTGAGGCTCCCGCCACCCTCTCTGAGCCCCTGACCCACCGCTCCCCCAGGACCCAGGGCCTGCGCTCTCCAAGCTCCATGCCGCCACCACTCTACCCACCAGGGCAGTGGCGTGAGTCCTGCACATCTTCCCTGCCCCCAATTGTAGGTAAAACTAAGTAGCCCCAGACTCTGCTCCCCACACAGCTTCCAAGACCACACGCAGCAGACGGGCAGTTTCAGTGCTGTCCTCACATGCCCACTCCTGGTGTGCACTGTGGGTAGCCCACATGCAGTGCCCTGCCGTGACCCTCTCTGGACTTCAGTCTGTCTATCTGTGCAGTGAGACACTCCCCAGAGGTGCAAGCCATTCCTCACCTCCTCCCAACAACTCACCTGTCAGCACCTGGCAAGTCATGCCACCGATGAACAGGGCAAGCGCCTCAGCCACCACCACCCACGGACTCGGCCACCCCAGGCACAGCCCAGCCAGCGCTGCCCCAGCCAGGCAGAGAGGCCCCAGCAGAGAAGCTGGATGGGCTTCATGTGAGAAGCCGGTCCCCACCACTTTTGCCCAGTGAGGCCAGCAAGGCTCAGAGAAGTGACCTGACTTGCCCAAAGCCACCCAGGATGAGACAGTGGTGCACACCTCTGAGCACAGCTTGTCCACCGATAGTTCAGGCCTCCAGACGCAGAGCAGACCGGGCGAGGGCTCCACCGGCTGGCACACACATGCCCCGCCTCCTGGCTCTGCTTCCCGCCTCTGCCTCACCCAGGAGAAGAGACTCAACTCTCCACGTGGGGGGATCTGCCCACACAGAGCTCAGGGCCCAGCCATGGCCCCCCAGGGAGTGCCCCTGTCCTGGACAGGGGAGTAGAGGCTCCGAGAGACTGCACCCTCTACACTCAAGACCTTAGGAGGAAAGGCGACTCAGCTGTATTGAACCTGGTGAGTCTGTCTGCAGGCAGTACCCACCCCCCACCCTCCCTCCTGGAGTGCACAGGGCTCGAGCCCACAGGGCCGCTGGGGCCTTGGACGCCTTCAATGCTTACGTTCTCTCTGGATGGGTCAGAGCCCTGACCATGGTCATTCTGCACGATTCATTCATGCACTCATTCATTCATTCATGCAACAAGTGTCTATTGGGCATCTGCCCGCCCAGTACATCTGCTCTCCTGGACCCGACAGGCTGTGGGGTGAGATCCCATCCTCAGCCACGGGAGAGGCCTGCCTGACCTCTGACACCATCCCAACCTGACACCCCCACGAGCCCCTCCCGGGTCCTGCACACACCTCCCAGCAGGCACCTTCAACACCCTCCTGCCTGCCCCTGGATCCAGCCCACGCCCCATCCCTCGGACCACAAAAGGCCAGGGTCACAGAGGAAACTTGGCCAGCAATTGACGAATGACACGGACAGGGCGGAGCGCAGACGGGGTGCAGTTGTGCCCTGTAGGGGTGCCAGGAGTGGTGCCCAGGCCGTTGGAACATCTCCCTGGGTGGTAGAAATAGCACCCCTCCCCCAGAAAGTGCGGATGGAGCACTTTGTCCATGCCAGGATTTGCTCTGCCTGCTGGGGACAAAAGGATCAGGCCATGACCTTGGACGCTGTCCCCAAGGAGCTCACAGCCACATGGAGAGCAGGGGCCTTGAAGCTGGAGACAAGGTTTAGGACAGTCTAGGAGTGCCCGGCAGGGAAGAGGTCCTCGAGAATGTCATGGCCTATTCTTGTGACCCCTGAATTCAGCAGGTGCGTGCCCATGTGCTGGTCAGCACCCCGCCTTTCCCGAGAGAACACACCTACACCCCGCCAGGAGCCAACTCCCCACTGGACCTGTCGGCAGGCTCTGCAGGGTGCTGGGCTAGCAGAGGGGGAGGCAACGGGACATTCGAGGGAGGGAAATGCAGGCCTCCCGGAGGAGCTGCATAGAGTCTATGCAGCAAGAAAGGCACTCCAGCCAGGGAACTGGATCCTTTCAGGTGCAAGAGGTGTGCTCACAGCCAGGCATGGCCCAGGCTCGTGCACCTGCAGCCCCTGGGGTGTGGCGGCCACCTGTGCAGAGGTCAGACCCAGCAGTGTCCTCTCACTGCACAGCAGAGTCATCCCCACTGCTGCGGCCTCAGTGGCCTTGCACCCAGCCCTCCCGTAGGCTGCCTCCTCCACATGGATGGGCCAGCACAGCGCCCAGACCCCACGGCACTGGGACCCCAGTGTCAGAGTGACCATGTCAGCCGGGGCCTCTAAACAGATCTTGGCAGGGCCCAGAGGGCAAAGTGGTGCAGCCAGCATTGGGGAGGTTCTGTCATCACCCGAATGACAGTCGTGAGGACCAAGGAGGTGATGGGAGTGGTAGAGATGTGGTAACAGTGAGGGTGGCATGGTGATGTGGTGACAATGATAGTGACAATGACAGAGACAGTGATGGTGACAGCAATGATGACATTGATGGTGATGACGGGGTGACAGCGATGGTGACGATGGCATTGTGAAGCTCGGGGCCCTCCAGGAGAGAGAGGGGTGGTGTCAGCGGGGGCAGGTGGGCAGTGGCGTGCTCACAGTAGCGATTCTCCCTGACCAAGGAGGAAGGGGGCTCCCGGCGACTCTCCTCCAGCTGTCAGGGCGCAGGGAGTGGGAGGAGCGTCCCCCGCCCGGCCAAACGGCTTCCTCCGCTGCCGCTGCCGCGCTGTGCTACCCTCCCCAGCTCCCTTTAATCGGTTTTATTATCTAATTCACAATATCAGTATTTTAATACTTAAAGCTTATTTGAATTAGCATAACTGGCCCTAAGTGGAAATAAATTAATGTTAGTGCATATGAAGTTTCTCCAGACAATTAGAACCCGAACTAAATTAAATTAATGTCTCTAATCTTTCTTATTTTCACTTCAGAGCCTCGGTTTCCAGATGGCGTAGGGTCTCAGGTGGACATGGCCTGCTGGGGGACACGCCTCGGTCAGGGAGGAAGACGGGCCGGCACCCGCCTGCCCACAGCCCCGCGGAGACGCTGGGAGACCAGGAGACAGCCGGGAAACTGAGGCTCTGAGAGTGATGCACCTGGCCGCGGGCATGCCGTGGGAGGCAGCGGCTCCTGGAGATTCCGCCTCACTTCCCGGACAGGCTGGGTGCCGTGCTCAGGTGGCTGTGGACCCCGCGTGGGGCAGGGAGTTGTGGCCATGGACACCAAGGGCAGATGTTTGATGCCACAGACCATCTTTGAGAGGGGTCCCGAGGCAGTGGCTCCGAGCTAGATACTTCTGTCCGTTTCCAACCTCTCTCCCCAACAGTCTCAAAGAGTGAGGGTCCTGATCCCCACCCCACACCCAGAGAGTCTAAGCCAAGGCCACTGAGGGATTAGTGGCCTACAGGGACTCCAGCCAAGTAGGAGGGCTCAAGCCAGGAGGCCCTCGCTCTCCTGCGGGCAGCGGGCAGCCCATCTGGTCAGCAGCCAGGTCTATGCCAGAAATGCCACCTGCACTCGCTGCTGCCCCACCCTGGGCAAGACCTGCAGTGAAGAGTGTCGTGCCTGGAGGGTGGCCAGGACCCTGGGGGCAGCCCTGCTTGGCACTCAGGTGGATGGAAACACTGCCATGTACCTAGCCTGCCCTCTGGCCCCCTCTGAGATGCCCAGTGGAGCTTGACGTTGCCCACGTCCATACCGACCAGCCCCCACTGAGGGACATGAGGAGGGTGGTGTCCCCCAGCTCCTCATGAGAAGCTGCAGAATCCTTCTAAGGCCTCAGCTGAAGCCACGCTTCTCGTGGAATGGCTGTGGGGTCACCGGGGTCACCATGCCCTGTGGCCTGACCCCACGCCTCCTCTATGATCGGCCACCAGGGAACCCAGGGCCAACCTGCCTCCCACCAACAAACGCGCAGGGCCTCAGCACGTCCTCTCTGCTCAGCACCCAGCGGGCCATCTTTCACCCCACTCTGCAGAGGACGTTTCAGGCTCTGGGAGATGAATGGACTCGCTCCAGGGCACACAGAGAGGGGGCAGGGCTGGGCCCGACCCAGGGTCTCCTTGCCCCACCTGTGCGCCCTCCTCTCGGCCCTGGGAAGCAGCTCCTGGAGAGGCCTGTCCGGGGTCCCCCAGGTGGGCAGGTGTCGCAGGGGCATTTCTTTGCCCCAAGGACTGCCTGGGGCATTGCTGTGGCAGGGGCTCCTTCAGAGTCCCCCTCACCTCCCAGACAGGAAAGCGGTTCCCAGACCAGGCCCCACATTAGGTGACAGCGGGAGGACCCAGGGCTGGTACCCAGCAAGCACCCTGTGTCCTTGCCTCCATTGGCAGCTATTGGGATAATGTTTTTACTCAGAACTGGTTTTTCAGGGAGTGTTTAGGCAAGCGATGTCACCTAGGAGGACTTCTGCCAGAAAGGACATGGTCCGGGACCCTCCCAGCCCCCAGCCCCCCACACCACACCCACTGCCGTCCCCGCCCAGCAGTGCCGCGCCAGCTGCCCCCAAGTTCCGCAAACGGCCCCATAGATAGAGATTGCCACCCAGAGCTCCCGTCACAGCAGCACACAGCTACCAGCATGGCTCTGCCCTCTTCCCCAGAGGACAGGCACGCCAGCAGGGCACCACCCTCCGCCCAGCCGCCCTCCGCCACAGAGCACGCTCCCTGCGGCAGCTCCAGTCGGTTCTGCGCACACAAGCACCCTGGCGCTCCCCCACCGCACCACCCTGCATCCAGAGGGACTCGAGGCTCATTTCCCTGCCAGCTGCTTCCTTTTATCTTTGAGTATGTAGTTCGAGCCGGCTTCTCAGAAATCCTGTCTCCCTGTCCCAAGCGCCAAAAATCAAATCGTGCCCACACCGCCCCCACCCCAGGTTTGTTCAGCCGACAGCAAGGAGTTGCTGAGCCTGGCCGAGTGTCTGCTCATGTGACCTGGGAATTACTCTTTAATTAACTGACTTATCTAATATCAGACCCAGCTCCTGCACGAGGACAGCTGGGAGCCTGGGGAGCACCAGGCTACCACTGCACACTCGTGTCCGAGGAGGCTCAGGACAGACGTACGACCTCTCCACCACCTGCAGATGTAGTGAACACTGTCCTTGCTCAGAGAGGAGGGGACATCCGGCTAAGCAGACGCCTGAATAGAAATTGCTGCTTGCCCAGGCTTAGAACCAGTGCTTCCGCTCTGTCCCTCACTCGCTGGTGACCTTGAGCCACTAACTTCCGTCCCTTCGCCTCAGGGTCCCCGGAGCCATATAGAGTGCTGCCTCGGGCCCCGGAGCCTCACTGCAAGGACTCACATCAATGTAGGTAAAGCACCGTGAAGTCAGAAGGTTCTCAGCAAATGCCAAGTTCTTCCCCTTGCAGTGAAAAGAGCCTGCTGCACATGTCAACGTTGGTGCCAATGCAATCAAGACGCAGGGGTTAAAGGGCACCCAGCCTCAGCCCAGCGCCCAGGGGAGCCCATTTTGATGTTCAGTCATCTAACAGCTGTTGCTCAAATGCCCGTCTTGTGCCAGCTGCACCCTGGGGATAGGGGTGGTGAGACCCAGTGTCTGTCCCCGCTAAACTCACCGTGCGGGGCTGTCGGAGGGGAGCCGTGTTCAGGAGACAAACCACAGCACAGGTGTCAGCGTGAGTGTGGGGCAACACCCCATGCGAGCACCCACACAGGAGCAAGGGGGTGAGCCCTGCCCGGAGACCTGGTGGACACCCCGAGGGGGCGACACACAACACAGGTTTTATAACCTGAGAAGAGAGCTCAGCAAGCAGCAAACTGGGTCTGGCGGGAAGGATGGAGGAAGAAGGTGGCAGAGGGTGACCCAGCGGTGCCTCCTCCGCAGGGGACACACAGCGAGCACTCGGCTTGGGTGGTCCGATGAATGAATCGATCACATTCAGGGTCATTCGCAGCTTGGACAGTTTAGAGGGTGTCAAGTCATTTCCACAGCAGTCATCTCACTGAGCCCCACACTTGCACCTGCCCCGGCACTAATCCTGCCAAGTGAGCAAGCATGGCTGCCCGTCTGCAGGGGAGGAAAACAGTCAGCAGACAGGGTCAGTAGCCTGCTGAAGGCCATCGGCCACACGGCAGAGCCAGGATTGAGGCCACGACATCTCTACCCTTCCCGTGACCGCCTGGGGCTTCATGTGGTTCCAGCAGACAGAGCCCAGGTGCTGCCAGTGTGGGTGTGGCTCAGGTGTGGCTGGGTCCAGGGGTGCAAGGTGCATCAGAGCCACGCACCTCCTCGTGGGCTTCTGCATGGCAGCAGCGCAGCCCCGGGAGCTGCAGCCCACACCTCCCCAGAGCCCACTCCAGAGGCAGAGAGAGCGCCCTGCCACCACTGGGCCAGGGCGGGTGGCGCGTCCACAGCTGGACCAACCGCAGCGCCAGCGGCGCTCAGGGCTCTGGTGGGACAGGCAGCCCCAGGTGAGCTCCAGCCCTGTTTCCAAACCCCAGGAAAAGACTAACTAGGAAGTTACCTCAAGGAAAATTCTGGATCATTTCCCCTGCAGGAGGGAAAAGGGGGATCAGACAAGCAAAAGCAGCAACTCTCTACCCCAGAAGAAACGGCTGAGCGCCAGCCCATAAAAATAAAACAAGGCTCTTGGCTGACAATTTCCAAGCAGGTCAAATCCAAGCCAGCGCTAAGGGTCTCCTGAGCCCACTGAGGAGGAATGTCCCTATTACAGCTCAGAGAGGGAGCAGCTGGTGCTGGAGGGTGGGCCCCAGGCCCCCTGGTGCCTTCACCCTGGGGTGGGTGGTGGTAGGTTAAAAGCTGGGTCCTGCCTGGGCTGCCAGGGCTCAGATATTGAAGCCACCTGATTCCCAGGGAGACTGGGAGACTGCGGCCATTTCCCTCCTGCTCCAGGGAGCTCCGTGTGGACAGTACCGGGACCCACCTGGACACAGAGAGAGACCCTGGACATGGAGGGAGCACTTAGACACAGAAGGAGCACCTGGGCACTGAGGGAGCACTTGGGCACTGAGGGAGCATCTGAACACAGAGGGAGCACCCAGATGCAGAGGGAGCACCTCCATCTGTGGCAGTCGGTGTCTGCTCCTCTACAAACACAGCTGGAGCCCCACTGAGCAGCCCAGGCTGCTCACATTTCAAAGGCAGCGCAGACCCACGGCCTCCATGTCCTCAAAATACCAGTGAGCTTGAGACAGGCCAGCCACCAGGGCTGCTGGCCAATGAGGGACCCCTGAAGCCACTGGGGCCACAGGTGGCCTTTGCTTCCCTGAGGCCCAGGGTGTGGAGCCGCAGAGGGTTGTGGCCCAGCCCCTGGAGCTGGTGTCCCCACTTCATGCACAAATAAGCTGCTCTTCCTCAGCGAGGCTGCTGGGTGTGGTGGGGAGGGCACAGCAGGCCTGAGCTGCAATCCCATTACCACCACTCAGTATTCGTGTGGCCACAGGCAAGTCCCCTCCTCTCTGTGGGCCAGTCCTTAGGCCCCCCACACACACACACACAAGTGTGTGAATAGGCACAAACAACTCCAACTCACTGGCTCCCCACATGCAGGGGGCTCGTACCCTGAACCCAGGACAAGAGGAAAACAGAGGACCCCAGCGAATAGCAGCCCCTGCATTCCCCAAGGCTGAGCGTTATCTCAGGGGGTGGGGCCTGGGAACAAACCCAGGGTCTCTAGCGGAAAAACGGAGCTGTAACCAGGCCACGTGGAAGCCAGCACGCCCAACTTCCCTAGAACGTCAGGAAGTGTGAGCTTCCCCAGAATGTCAGGAAGTGCGGGAAGACTTCTTGGTGGAGGTGGCGTCCGGTCTGCATGTTACAGGTGTGCTGGCATGAATCAGGGGAGAAGAGTGGGGAAAGCTGTCCAGGCAGGGTGTCCCCAGGAGCAAAGGCGAGAATGTGTGAGACCTGCCGTAAGGCCTGGTGCAGGAGCACGTGTTAGCGTGCTGTGGCTTTGTGATATATCCCCCAGAACTCAGCAGCTCAAAACTACAAGCACTTAGTATCCCACCGTTTCCGTGAGTCAGGATCTGGGTGCAGCTTTGTTGGGTCCCCTGGCTCTGGCTCTCCACTGGGATATGGGGTCTGCTTCAGCAGGCTCCTGGCAGGAGCGCTTTCTGGCAGCTATTGGACTGTGGGGGCACCAGGGCCTTGCAGGCACATGGCTTCTTATAAGGGAGCTCTCAGCTGGAGGCCAAGACACCGACACCTGCAGCCAAGTCTGTCCTCCATTGGCCCAGGGACACATATACCTGCAGCCTGGGCTGTCTTCCATCAGCCCAGGGACACAGACACCTGAAGCCTGGGCTGTCCCCCATCAGCCCAGGGACACAGACACCTGCAGCCTGGGCTGTCCTCAGGACACAAACCCAGCGGGAACCCATTCAGGCCCTAGAGAGGGCTTGAGGTCATGTTGGCAGGCAGTGCTGGTCCCAGGTACCTGGAGCATGGTGTGGAACTAGTGTGAGCTGCAGATGTGACTGTTTCGCTCCCCCACAGACTTGTCACCAGATGCTTGTGGTTCTGAAAGATGCCGCACCTGGGTTGGAACCTCCTGCCAAGATCTAAGGCGTGACAGGAGTGAGTGCCCTGAAGCCTCGGAAGCCTCCCCTTGTGCTGTGAGCCATGTGGATTGAAGGCCTGCTCAGTGCTGGCTGCACACAGGATGCTGGGACATGGTGAGTCACAGCCTCCAGCCTCCAGAGACACCCAGGGGGTCTAAACTGAAAGGGGAGACTGAGGCACAGATGAAGGTGGGGGCCTCTTCAGTGCCTGCCCTTGCCTCTCCCCTCAAGCAACTTTGCTTAACACCTCTTACATGTTGGAGTCCCTGTAAGATTTTGGTCCAGGAAAAGATTTGCACTGCTGTATAAAAAGTTAGAAAGAACATGAACTGTGCACACACATGCGATAACATGAGACAAGGAGGATATACGCGCTAGGAATGACACGGATGAAAGGTGCTGGCATGTTGCGAGCTTGGGGGAACAGAGGCTGCGTGAGCAGGGATCAGAGGGGCAGCTCCAGGGCAGCGGCCCCACAGACTCATCTGTCTCCCATCGCTCGGCAGCCAGCAGGTGCTCAGAAACCGTGTGCCGGCCGGGGGTGTGTTTACATCATTAATACGAAACCATGGAGCAGAGGTGAGGAGGGTGGTGGGAGAGCCCATGTGGCAGAACTTTACTCTAGGGCATGGGACACGGGGCACAGCCACCTCACAGCAGCCTGAAGGAGATGCAACAGTGTGACATCACCAAGTGACACAGGAAACCGAGAGCCTGGGGGTCATGACACCTAGGAAATACCAAAACAGCTGGGGTCAAACACCCTGCAGGTCACTGCTTCTCCAGACCTCAGTTTCCCCTTCTGTAGGATAACAGGAGGGTCTTGTCCCATTCCAAAATCATCAGAGTCACCCACAGCCTGGCTCTCCCAACATTTCCATTGCTCTTCCTCGAATATGTAGGTGCACAGCACTGTTTGTGCGTAGATCGTGCGACGTACCACCAGCACTAGCCATGGCTAAAGGCAAACACACAGAGGAAAAGACTGGTTGCTACTGGCAGTCCACGTAGTTCATATTTCAAATCATTTCCCAATTATTTGGAATCATTTGTCCATTTTTTCTCAGAGGTGGTTAATGATGTTTTGCTTGGATATTTGTGGACAGAGCTCTCGTGCCAGGATGAAGAGGAGCGTCACTCTGATTATTCTTGGGCTTGTACCTTTGCATACTCTCCAGGCACGGTTTCCTTGGAGGTATGTGAGTCAGGGCAGGCGAGGTCATGCTGCAGTAACAAACAGCACCTCCAAATCTCAGGAGTCTAAAGCAACAGAGCTTTGCTTCTCCTGACCCTAAGTGCCCACTGAGAGTCCCTGGGGGGGTGCCAAGGTCTCTCCTCACTGTGGTTGCATGGGAACCCAAGGTGACAGAGCTGCCCAGCTGCAACACTGCTGGCTGCCACGCCGGGGGAGCAAGCCTGGGAGCCCTGTGTCTGGGAGGGGAGATGCAGGAAGTTTCTCTATGCAACCCTGGAGACCACCAAGAAGGACACTCTCCAGGGCATCTGTCCATTTTGTGAGGGTTACGTGAAATATATTAATAGCTAGTGAACATGGTGAGCAAACCCATGTAACTGGGCACTCATAAACCACAAAAGGTGCGTTACACAAAGGGGGAAGGAGAGGGCAGGCTGCAGCCACCAAGCCCTCTGCACAGTGGACCCCACTCGGGGTCTCTTGGGGCCCTACTGTGAGGCCATCTGGCGTGGGGAGGAAGGAGAGGCATAGAGCCATTGTGGTGTCAGTGCCCATAGTGCAGTCCCTGAGCTTGCGCAAAAGGCCCCCAAACAGAAGTTCTGCATCTTCCCCCTGCTCCCTGATGGGTGGTCCTGCACACCCCCAGGGCCACACATCCCACTTCGAAGATCACTGCTCTGTGGTGGGGAGTCCCACCACACCCACTGGGGGAGCCAGGCCATAAGTCCAGGGACGCACCCCAGAATGAGTGGCCTTCTGCAGCCATTCCCTAGAGGCCATTCCTGGTGGGTCCGCCAGCCCCCTGCCCACCGGCCTGGTCAGCACCTCTTAATCTAATTAAACAGGAGCCCAGGAAGCAGGGGCACAGTGGGCAGCTGAGCTGCCAGGCAGCCCCAGGCCTGGGCAGTGACTTGCAAACACATCGTAATGCTTTTCTCACTGAGCTTTCGCTGCACCTGCTGCTTCGGGGGGTAGAGGGACAGGATCCCACAGAAGGAGGCTGCAGATACCACAAATGCAGCGAGAATGAAACGTGCCTGTGACCAGCCTTTCCTCGGTACGTAGTGGGTGTTTGGGAGACTCAAGGAAGCCCAGAGAGAACTTCCAGCCTGGCTCCTTCTAACAGAAACCACAGCTTCAGCCTTGGAGGGTGAGGGTGTCTGCCCAAAGCCCCTCTGTCCCAGGCATCACACCCAGGCTAGACATCCTGGATTCCACAGGAGGCACCCCAACCTCATCTCCCCTAAATCAACGTCTAAAACTCTGTCACTACAGCAGCGTTTTAGAGCTTGATGCAAACTTTGGGACCCTTAACTAGCTTGATTAAAATACAACCACCCGTCCAAGGACAAGGCCTGGGACACCGGCTCAACAACGCAAACTGATGCTCTGCCTCCTGTGGAGCGCGGCAGGGGCTCCATCACCAAGTGCGTGGGAGAGGAAGAATCCCTGGGCCCCTTAGACATGGAATCCAGGTCCTGTGTGGGGCAGCCTCTGACCTGCAGTCACACAGCTAAGGAGGGACACATCCGTCCCCTCCCCCCGTGCACACGCCTCCACCACAAACACCAGCAAGCAAGTGTCGGAAGCAGCGCAGCTCAGGGGGGACTGAGAGACACACTCCTGTGACGCTAAGAGAGCAAGTCCCCTCATTCCAACAGACAAAAAGGAGTCAGCACATGGTCAAGTGGACAGAATCAGTGACAAAAGGCATCTGGGGTTCTGTTATTCCCAAAAGAACATGGAGAAATGGCTCAGACAAATCGGATGGAAAATCTGTTCATTTGTTCAGCCACAAAGATTTTGAGGTCTTGTTATGAACCATCCTTTTGGGGGATATGCATGAAACATACGCCCAGATCCCCACCAAGGAACCACCGACTAGCCGTGAAGACTTGTCACGTGTGGCCACCCAGCTCCAGGCACCCACCGAGCTCTGTGTCCTCCTCCCCGGCCCACCCACCCCCTGTGGTCCTGCCCTGGCACATGGGGCAGGGAGGGAAAGCTCCTCTTCCTAGTTCCCCGAACAGGCAAGAACCAGTCTTGCCAGATTTAGCAAATGAAATTATGAGAATTTGAAATTTCGAATTTCAGATAAATAACTCTTTTTACTTTAAGTATATCCCAAATGCTGGATGGGTTCTACTCAAAGTTGATTATCTCAAATTCTAATCGCCCTTGAGATAGGGAACCATAGGAGGTGGAGGAGAAGCCCCCAAAACCAGCTCCAGCCAAGATGGCCACGAAAATGGCCCCAGCTTACCCTCGCTGCTCACTACACCTGCATGTGATTCATCAGCTGCTAAAAGACGCTCCCACCAGCAGGGACAGTTTACAAACTCCACGGCAACTCCAGGAACTTTACCTGTATGGTTTCAAAAGGGGAGGAACTCCCCACCCCTTTCCCAGAAATCTTATGGATACTTCTCCCTCTGCTACGGCCCGCGGGCCACATGCAGTCCTCCAAGGACATTTACCCAGCCCGCCGGGTGTTTTTGCCGCCGCTGCCTGTCCTGCTTCGCAGCCGACTCATCCCTGGCCCACAGTGCGCATGTGTGGAATGTGCGCCGCACTCTCCAACAGTCTGAGGGACAGTGAACTGGCCCCCTGTTTAAAAAGTTTGAGGACCCCTAACATAACGGTAATAGAAGGTGTAACGTGAGACCCCAGAAACTCATAGGTGCTGCTTTCTGCCGCTCTGGCAGCTGCTGCTCTGGCTGCGGGCAGCCTCCCTTTTGTTTCTTACTTCAGTAAGAAACTCTTACTCTGTCTGCTCGCTTTTCAATTCTTTCCTGCACAAAGCCAAGAACCCACTGAGCCTCAGGTCATACTCCAGCTTTGGGGTCCACTTTCCTGCGTCAGACTGAGCCTTCTGTGTGCTCCCCGGCAGACCCAGCAGGAGCACTGGGCTGACTGTGGCCAATGCCAGGTCACCCTCGCATCGCTGAGTGTCCAAGGTCCTGTTGCGGGGCGAGCTGTCCCTTCAACCCCCGGCCCTCCTAACACTGACCAGGCAAGGCTGCCTTGTCCTCTGGCCAGAAACGTCTTCCTCCTCGCCCAGCCTCGGCTTCCTTGTCACCTTCCCTCCTCCGCTCACAAGTGCCAGGAGACCATCACAGAAGACCACAGGAGGTGCTCAAGTACTACCTGCTGGGTCGAGTGAAGGAAGAGTCAGGTGCCACAAAGAGCTGGCCAGGAGCAGGGGAGGCCATGCCTGGGCCCTGGGCACAGCCAGCTGCTCTATCGCCAGGCAGCCCTGAGCCCCTCAACCACCATGGCGCCTGGCCCATGGTGAGAAGCCGGACTGGGAGGAGTCGGGAGGGCAGGTGGGGTCAGTGTCCTGCATCTCAGACACCAGTTACATCCCCCACCCCACCTCACAGTTACCTCCCTGCTCCGTGCCCCCCATCCCTGCTGGGATGCTGAGGAGGAGGCCGGGGGTCTCCAGCTCAGACAGGTGGGGGGGCCAGGGAGCCCGGCCACGGTGGGGTGGAGGCCAGGCCACAGGCTGGCTGCAGTGCAGAGACACGCCCACAAGGAGCCATCTCTGTGTGCCCAGATGCGGCAGAACCTGTGGCAGCGTCCAGGCTGCTGCTGTGGGACCCCTCGGGCCACGCTCCACTCTCTGGGCCTGGCCGGCACTGGGCAGGGGCTGACAGCACCCGCGCTCTCCCCCACACCCCACCCTCCACCCCGAGACACCGGCTGACCGCGCCACTCCCTGCTCAGCCTTCAGCAACGCCCCCACGCCCACGCCTTCCCTGGGACAGCAGAGCCCACACCCCTTCCATCTGGGCCGAGGGGCCACCCACCAGCGCGGAGGCTGTCGTACCTGCCCAGAAGCAGAAACCACGCAGTACCTCGAGCTACCGCCCCACCAACGCCATTTGCTCTGTTTTTAATAAGATGTCGGGCCTCCCACCGCCAAGGAAAAAATCTCATGTTCTGAGCAGCAGGGGTCTGGCAGCCTGGTCTATTTTGCTGCGGAGTTGAAAGCAACCAGAGAAGGAAGCAGAGGTAGCAGGGGCCGAAGAGTGTGAGAGGAGTGGGGAGAAACCCCTGGAATGTGGGCACCAGGCCAGCGCGGGCAGACGTGAGCTCCTGTGGCTAGAAATGGCCGTAGGGGCTCAAAACAGCCAATTCAAAAACTTGGCTCCTGAAGTTCAAGTCGGACAGCACCACTCTCTGCACTTGCGGATTAAGAAGAGGACAGGCACTTCTAAGGCACAGGGCCGGCAGCACGTGACGCTGAGAGTGTGGGTCCCTACTGTGCGCCAGTGTGCGTGGGGTGCAGAATAAGAGAAAGCCACGGTCTGGGACCCCGTAGGACTCAAGGCCAACTGCCCGGGAGAGCCCAGGGAGATGTGGACACGTGGGGGACAGTGTCCGGGGACCCTCTTACAGAGCTTGAGTGTCCTGCTGAGGGATCTGGGCTCGGAGGGAGAGGACGGTGATGGTGAACACCAATTCACAAACCCTCTGGCACTTTAGGCTAGGAAGGGACTCCTGCCAGTTTCCTGATGGTGCGTATTCATGCGGGAGGGAGTAGCGGTTCTAGGCAGCAAGTGGTTTTCCCAGTGTCGTGAACTTGGCCCTGCTTGGACCACCCTCTGAGCTGAGACCCAAGGTCCACTACTAGTGCCATGAATGGGTGTCCAACTGACTCTTGGGCACCCCCACCCAGATGTCCTACAAGCATCCCAAGCTCAGCACATCCAAACCCAAACCCACAGTCCTCACCCCACGTGGGTTTTGCATTAGTTTCTACTGCTGTGCAACAAATCACCCCATGTTTAGTGGCTTAAAACAACACCTGCTATTAACTCAGTCCTTTCTCATCACGTGGGTTCAGCTGGGCTCTCTGCTCAGGGTCGCAAGAGAAAGTCCAGGTGTGGCTGGCTGCACTCTTATCTTCAGGTCCTGGAGAGGAACCTTCGCCCAGCCTCACTCGGGTGTTGGCAGAGTCAGGTCCTGGAGGTTGTAGGACTGACACTCCTGTTCCTTGCTGGTGTCAGCAGAGGCTGTTCTCTGCTCCAGGGCCACCCCTGCTCCTTCTTTTGTGGCCCCTCCACCTGCAAGTCAGCACCAGAGTGTCGGGTCCTCCTCGGGCTTCAATCTATCTTCCTCTCTTGCTGTCCTCCAGAGAGCCCCCTGCAGTTCTCAGATCACCTGGGCCCCAGACAGCTCCAGCTCATGGCCCTACCCCAAGGTGAGCTGTACCTGGGGATGCCAACAGGGCAAGGCAGACCCATGTGCACCGGACACCCCAGGCCCACTGGGGCCAGACATGTGACTGGGCCCACGCCAACCATGAGGTCAGTTGAATAGACCCAACTTACAGAAGAAGAAACAATAGGTCAAAGCAGGGACAGAGCTTGCCAAGGCCACGTGGCCAAGAGATGGCAGGGCCAGATTTGGAGAACCTGTTTAGTGCATGTCTCAGAGACAGTGGCATGATTTGGCATTGTCCCCCAATAAAGTCCTGTGATGCAGCCAAAATCTTCCCTTTCCTCTTTGCTGACACTCATGACCGAGCCCTAATTGGACTGTCTGGTAACCTATGAAGAAAGGAAACCAGTGGGGTGAGGAGGCCCCCCTGCTGAGAGGCCACTCCTGGTG
Source organism: Cheirogaleus medius (assembly GCA_008086735.1). Classification (NCBI taxonomy): domain Eukaryota; kingdom Metazoa; phylum Chordata; class Mammalia; order Primates; family Cheirogaleidae; genus Cheirogaleus; species Cheirogaleus medius. Next base: position 76,888,703 of record VBSM01001124.1, on the reverse strand, counting down.
GGCAGAATCTTCCAGTGCTAGGGGCCGAGGAGGCTTCAGCTGGCAGGCCCAGGACAATGTCTCCTTCCCAGGAAGGACCATGGCATCCTCAGGGCAGGCTGCGGCCCTGGCCAGGCTGTCTGGCACCCGGGTCCCCCAGGCCCGGGCTCCTGAGCAGGGCTGTGTCTCCCTCAGCACTAACCGGGCGGCAATGCCAGAAACTGGTGGCCCTGCCACTCTTTGGCTGCATGACCTTGGGCACAGTCCTTCACCTCTCTGTGCCTCAGTTCCCTCCCCAAAAGGGGATGTAATCGGCATTCCTAACTCATAGGGTATTATGAGAAATGGAAAGGATCAGCGTGTACAGGGTTTAGTGCAGTGCCAATAAATACCGCCTGTTTGTAAAAGTGTCGTCACAGACAGCGGTCAGCATGTGCCTCCCACCCCTCTGCACCACTTCACACACATCCCATGTGGGTGCACAAGCATGCACGCAGCGCACACACACACAGGTGCACACACGCCCCCGGGCCTCCCTCCTCCCTCCCCCCTCCTCAGCCTCCCTCGCCTGCCCCGGCCCAGCCCCAACAGCCCCAGCTGGCAGATGCAGCAACCCCCATGACCAAGTTTTTCCTGCTCCACCTCCCCCCATGGGCCATCTGCATGCTGTGGCATTTCGGGGGACTCACCGTAAGAGCACCCAGTTATGGCTCATTTGCTGCCTCTGGGCAGCGGACCCCAGCCCTGGGCCTCCCCCTCTTTAGCCAGGTCAGTTCTGCCCGCACCTGACAGGCAGCAGCTTGGTCCTCTCCCGGAGACAGGACCCTGACACAAAGAGTGTGCCCCCACACACACACACACACAGCTCCGCATAGCTCTGGCCGTCCCTGCCCTCCAGCACCTGTTCCTGTCAGTCACTGGACATGGGGACCAGCCCTAGTGTCCCCACGTGCCCAGGGGAGAAACCCTCCTCAACTCCTCTACTCCGGTCAACCTGGAGCCCATCCTCAGGCAGGGCCAGGGCCCCGGGGCAAAGGTGGCGCCTCCGCAGCTGAGAACCAGCCCTGGGGCACACAGACGCTGCCCGCAGCAACATGAGGCTGGAACCAGGCCCTGTGGGCGTCTCTGGAGACACGGAGCAATAGCCGGCAGCTGGCAGTGAGAACGTGGATCCTGGCCTCCACCACGCCTGCGGACTGGATTCCTCGAAGGCTGAGACCCATTCAGGCTGCTGTGACAGCAACCACGGTCTGGTGACCTATAACTGACAGAAATTTATTTCTCACAGTTTTGGAGGCTGTAAGTCCAAGATCCAGGCACCAGTAGAATTGGTGTCCACTGAGGGCCCACTTTCTGGTTCGTAGATGACACCTTCTCACTGTGCCCTCACATGGGGACAGGGTCTCTTCGCATAAGGACACGAGTCCCATCACAAGGCCCCACCTCCTAGTGCCACTCCCTGGAGAGGATTTCAACACGTGAATACTGGGACACAGACCCTCAGACAAGCACCAGGCCACTGCCATGGGCCAGCGAGGGCCTCTCTCGACACCCCTGCCCCCAGCAGCAGCCCGGGGTACCAGCAGGACCAATGGCGAAGGAAGCCCGGCCTCAGAGAGCCCAGCGACTGGCCCACATGCACTGGCGGGAGGTGGCTGGGACCTGAATTCCATACTGGAATTTCTCCTTTCTAGGTTGTCTTCCCCAAGGCCTGGGTTTTCCTGCCACGCCAGGGCCACCCTGGGCACTGGCCAGTGGGCAGGATGACAGAGGAAGAGACCAGCAGAGGCTGCTGGGCCCTGGGTGGCCGTGGGCAGAGGAACCTGGTGCTGGGGGCAGCTTGGCCCCGAGGTCTGCACAGGTGACTCCGCGCTCAGCTCCCCAGCCTCACTCTCTGCCCAGCAATGGAGAAAGGCGAACAAAACCCAGAGCCAAACGACAAAGCCGTGAGCAGCTGCCCCGGGGACTGTCGTTAGACCAAAAGCCTAGATGGGAGGAGGGGCACAGCCACAGTCTGGAGGGCAACGGCGTCGAGCCGGCTGGTGCAGTGCTAGGTCCTGAGTGTTTTGTTTTTAAGGTGAGCTTATGAAGAGCCACATCCATTTCCACTGAAATCCCGAGCTGGGATACCTTGGCCTTGGATTCTATTTTAAACCGTCGAAAGCACTATTTCAGTGCAGAAATCAATAAAATGCACCCCCCCAAAATGGAAAAGAAGCCTACAGAGCAAATCATCTCCCTGCCTTTTACTAAACGCTGTTTTTTTTAACCATCAAGAGCTGCAGCTTTAAACTTAATTCTGGGGTGGAAGCCAGTCTGTTTAGATACTTCTACGGCACAGCAGCACCCACTGTCCTGTCCCAAACTGCACAACCGGGTGGCCAAACCGAAGGCCACAGGACCCGGCCGCTGCCGCCCCGGCCCTTCCAGGAACAGGGCTCTCGGCACCCGGAGGCCGCTGCTCACAGATTCAGGCCCTCTGGTTTGGGTGCACGATGGTTTCAAAGTCCACCAGGAAGATAACACATGGTACAAGGAAACAAGACACCAAAATCCTCACTCCCTGGCTGGGTAATGGGGAACCTGCAGAGAGGGAGCGTCACACAGATCTGGTACCTCTGAAGCTGGCACAGGGGCCACGGGAGCCAGGGCAGATGGGAAAGGGAGGGCAGAGACAGAGCAGAGCCCAGGGAGGCCCAGGGAGGCCCCAACATGCCAGCACCCGGTCCTCCGCTTGCCGGGATATGGGCAGAGGGGGGCGCTGGGGGGGCAGGAACACTCACGAGCCTTCTAGAACCCTGTCTCGGGTGACGGTCTTCACATCCTGTCAAACTCCTCCTTTCTCCTTTGCCTTCCCCAAGGCCTGGGAGCTTCGGAAAGGTGTCCTGAACCTCAGGGCTTATCTTGGTTGCTGGGACGAGACAGCCCGGCCTGCTGGGCAGCAGGCAGATGTGATAACCGGACAGCCTTGGGATGGGGGAGAAGCCCTGGCCCGTGGACAGCACAGGTGGCTCTGAGAAACAGCAGAGCCCTGGAGGGAGGCCCAGGCTCAGGGCCTGCCCCGCCGCTGCATGCTGGGGATTTAGGCAGGTGCCTCTCCCCTGGCCAAGCCACAGCCTCCTTTGCAGAAATGGAAGGTGGACCAAACCAGCCTACAGGCCCTCCTGTGTTCCAGGATCCAGTCTTCTGCTGGGTGGCTGCAGACCTCGGCGGGCATCGGGCCAGCACCCACGGGGCTCCCACCTCTCTGCACCGAAGCTCCCCTCGGAGTACACCCCCCAGGGCTGGGACACAATCAGAGCCCAGCTCCAAGCCTCTTGAACCTGAAGCTCACCTGAGCTTACACACGAGGGAGGGACAAGGCCCGCCTGCCTCTCTTAAAGACAAGCATCATCTCCAGAGCAGAAGTGAACATAATCCTGGATGCTCTTCTAGAAGCTTCCAAAGCCTCCACTGAGGTCAATACCTGCCCAGTTCTTGCCCAGCAGGAAGTGGATAAACATTGAAATTAAGAAGCATCCAGAAAACCACCAGCTGTGGCTTTGCCTGTCCCCCCTAGCCTGCAGGGGCAGGTGGGGAATTGGGGGGCCTGGCCAGAACTGGCTCCCCACCAGGCAGGAACCACGCAAGCCTCCCCGCCTCACAAGAGTGTCGGGAGCAGCACAGAAACGCAGATTCTAGAAGCCTGGTGCTCCGGAACCTGTAATCTCAGATGTCTGTCTACCCAGAGGCAGCTAGAGGCAATAAGCGTCGTGATTACCATAACAAAAGAACAAAGAAAAGCCAGCTTCATGGAGGCTGGCGCAGAAGCCTGCCCCATGGTCAGTTCCAGTGAAGCCATGCCCCCGCGGACCCCTGGCACAGATGACGACTCCGTGGCGTGGGCGCGCAGCCCACCAAGCTGCAGGGAAGTGGCGGAGCGGGTTTGAACACAGCACCGGCCGGCGCCCCCGCTCCTGGACCAGCCCTGGCCACGCCCCTTCTCCTGCTCACCTCCAGGGTGTCCCCGTGTCAGGGAGGCCTCCTGATCACCTGGAGACTGCTCGGCACTCCCTACCCCTGCCTGGCTCTGGCCACCCAGCCTGGGCGCTGCACCTACCCCCACTTTGCCTAACCTCCCCACTAGGATGTAGCACCAGAGGGCGAGGCTGGCCATGACCATCTGCCCAGGGTCCCCTGAGGGCAGGCCAGGCCCACCTAGGGAAGAGCCTGTGGGAAGAACCCATGGCAGCTCCAGGCCTCGGGACACCAGCCTGGCTCCACCTGTGGCCCAGGTGCCCAAAGTTTCTCCGATATCTCGCTCAGGTGCCCCAAGGAGCACACAGCAAGGGCCAGGCGCCTTTGCCTGTACTCTCTCTAGAGCCTCCGACGGCCTTTCTTGGGGGGGGGGGGTGAGGTCCCCTCTCACTTCCCACCTACCAGAGCACAGCCACGCCCACTCAGCCCTGACGCCAGGGCACCTGCGAAGGTCACAGGATGTCGAGGTCCAAGCAGCCCCCGCCTGTCTTCTGAGCCCATTTCCTGCTGCCCAGGTGACGGTGCCACTCAGGAAAGACCCTGAGCCTCACTCACAGCAGGGACCTGCCCTGGGGCCCCACAGGATTGTCACTCCGACAGGATGCCACGGCCTCCCCACCCCGAGGACAGCGGCACACACAGCAGCAAGGTCACGCCCCTCTCCTCTCAGCACGTTCTGTTCCCCCAGGGTCTCGGACAGGAGAGGCCAAGGCTCTTCTGGAAGGGATGGAACTCTCTGTAGGGCCACGTGGTGGCCCTGGCATTGAACAATCACAGTCCCCAGCGCTGTGCATGCGGATAGCTTGCCTTCAGCTTCTTGGGAACGAGACGGGGACCAAATAGTACAAATAACAATCTGTTCCATCTCGCCAACCCTCAGATCAGCGTCACGGGAAGACGTGATTCGGTGCATGTTGTTAACCGGCAGCTGTGGTTCTGAGAGGGTGAGGGACGTGCCCGAGTCACACGGAGCTGGGATTTGGACACTGGGTTTCTCTTCTCCAGCAGCCCCAGCCTTGCTCACCAGGACCCAGCCCACACTCTCTGACCCCACCTGTCCCCTGTCCTGTCACTCTCAGAGCTTAGCAGGGGACTCTCCTCCCAGACCCTCTGCCCGTGCGGAGTCCCCACTCGGCGTCAGGAGGCCAGTCACCGCCCCTGTGCCCACTTCACCACTCACGCCATGGAAAGGAAACGACAGTGCAGTCGAGATCTGTCTCCTCTTGTGGGGGGCTGCATGGTAGCCCCAGGAAAGATATGTCCACACCCTAGCCCCTGGAACCTGTGAAAAAGCATTTGGGAAAGCTGTCTTTGCAGACAGATCTCAGGACCATCTCAGTGGGCTCTGAATCCAGTGACAAGTGTCCTTGTAACAGAGGGAACGGCCTGGAAAAAACAGCAAAAATATTTTGTCTCTTTAAAACATCCTCTACTCCTTTTTGGGAACTAAAGCCTGCATCCCCGCCTCAGGCCAGGGGTTGGGAGGGGAAGGGTCAGTCTTTTGTCATCTGTGCAACAGGAGATGGCTCAGCCTCCACCTGGTAAAGGAAGGTCCTGGGTGGAGGTCACAGGATTGTCTTCAGCAGAGATGGGACGATGAGAATCAACTGTGGTTGAACAGTAATTGCCTGAAGCTGAGAACACATCCTTTAAAAGCTCTGTATTTCTGCAAATGTTCAGAAAATTTGGATTTTGAGATGAAAAGGTCTACCATTTTTTTCTCCTTTGGCAGCAAAGTCATAAAATGTCTCTTTCCTTCCCCTTCAAACCACTTGTCCTCATTCTTCTGATTCGGCCTCATGGACAAGTGCTGAGCTTTTGGTAACATCCTCATCTATGAGAGGGAGGCAGAAGGAGATTTGAGCCACCTCCTCTAACCATCCCAACGCCCTGCGTGATCTTCATCCTGGGGGAGGAAAACACTGAAGCTCAGAGAGGTTCACATACTTGCCCAAGGACACACAGCTCATAGAGAAAGAACTGAGATTTGAATCCAGGCCTAAGGGCCCCAAAGTTCCCTCTCTTTCCATGATACCTGCTACCTCCCCCAAAAACTAAAATCCAAATATTGATAGCAGCTGGCTCCTACTGGCCTGAACCGGACTTTAACAGAGACCACCACTCCCAAGTACACTGGAGAACACGCTTCCTCAAGGAGGGGGATTGGTTAAGACCCTGGTCCCAGGAGGGCAGGTTCAGCCCCCAGCCCAAGAGGAGGAGAGTTGAGAACACTGAGACTCTGCTGCCCGCCAGCCGCATGATCTGGAGAAATCCTGCACCCTCAACATCAGAGGAGAAGGTCGTAACCCCTCCCAGCCCCGTCACCCACTCACCTGGACACGTGTTTCCTGGGGGTCTGCTGTGTGCAGGGCTCCGCGGGGGCCACACATGCTCCTACAGCATCTAGCGCTGGCCGAGGACCCGTCACTCCTTCACACCTCTTTTCCTTCCTCCAGCAAACGTGTGCTGAGGACCTACTAAGTGCTGGACATGTGCCAGCGCTGGGACCTCGAGGACAATCATACCGTGACGGCTCAGGGCTTTGCTCACTGAAGGCGAGTAAGGGTGGGAGACAAGAGGGCACAACAAGGGAGAGCGACTGGTCTACTTCCACTGGGGGAGGTGAGGGAGGCGGGAAGGCGGAGCTAATCCCCCCACTTCGCACCTGGGAGGCTGGGAGCCTGCGGCTGTCCAGGGCCTGCGGCTGCCCAGCTGCACTGGTGAGGAAGTGGCAGGGCTAGACCCTAACCCATCTCCTGCGTGTCCCCTGAGACTCCACCCCACGAGCTTGGGGCTGGGGCTAGGGCTTGCGTCATAGGCCAACCCTTTCAGGAGCTAACTGTCACCATGAGGAGATAGCCGGTCACTCCCAAGCCATTGTTCAGAATGGAGGTGTGTGGTCAAGACTCTCTCCCTGTCCCTCAGCTGGGTCCACGACAGCCTCCTGCCACACCCTGTCCATGGACCAACCCAGCAAGGTGAGAGCCCCAAACTGCCCTCTGGCTGCCCCAAGCCCGATCCGGGACCCCCTAGGCCTTGAGGTCTGTAAGATAATACCCTGTATTCCAAAATTACCTCCACCGTGAGCATCATGGGAATTGTCCTTCACTTATTCCTGGGTGTTGAGAAAGCAATCTGATTAAACCACGGTGTAATATACATGGGGACTATTCATGAGCGACAATGTGCCAAGGTAACTACCTCCTCCGAGAAGCTTCCCTGACCAGTCTCCAGGGTGCACTTCATTTTGCCCCACCTCCCACCTCACTCCTTTCCATCTAACAGAAAGATGTCCAGAATACACCAGCACATTCCAGGCACTGGGTCCAGCCGAGTCAGGTTGAAGAGGTAGATGACAGATAGACAATGCAGTGTAGAACGGTAACAGTGAGTACTACAGTGATCGAGGAATCAGAGGCCCGGAGAGGGTGAGCAAGCTGCCCAGAGCCACACAGCCCTGAAGGAATAGAGCAGAACTTCCCACCCCTGTGGCCCATGGAAGGCTGGCCACAGCTGCCAGAGCCTGGCTGCAGCAGGGCCAGGACCCTGTCTTCCCCGCCAGACCCCAGGATAGGCAGGTCCCCTCCCTCGCACCAGCCGGCCCCACCTCCACCCGGGTTGCCCAGCACAGCTCAGGTTTTCTCATCTCAGCCCTTGAGATCCACGGACAGCCAACCCCCAGGGCCACCCTGTCACCAACCCACAGAACAATAGCACTCCCTGCTCAGCCAGGTGTGTTGTCCTGTTTATTCCCTCATGTATTTATTTGATATTAATATCCATTTCCTGGCAGCCAACACTCTCATCGGGCTCTGCCACGTTCAAAGGGAATTGCCGGCTGGCGGAGAACAAGATAAGATATGTAAGGCCTGACACGCTGTGACCTTTCTTTTTTCTCCGAAAACCACTTGCTTAAGAAAAATCTCAACCGTCATAAATCACCATCACTCAGGAGCACGTGGGCCCGAAGTGGAAGCTCGGGAGCATTTATCATGGTTTCGGGGACTTGACAGCCTGTTCACTCTCAGATTTACAAATTGCAGCCCCTTCCCCTCTGCCACCACCCTTCCTACAACAGAGAAAATTTCCTCTACTGGAGTCCCCTTCCCAGGTCCAGGCTCTAGGTAACTCCTCCCATTTCAAGGCAGCCTCAGACATCACTGCCTCCAGGAAGCACTCCCTGACTCCCTAAGGCTGAGTTTGTTCATGAGAGAAATTGGCAGGTGTTGCCGACAAGGTCAAGGCAAGACTACCTAAAGACAGTGTCCATTTCTCCAGGATTTGAGCACAAAGGGGCCCCCTCTCCCTTTGACCCAGGTCGGCACCCTATAGCCTGTGCAGAGAATCCAGCCCACTCTCTGTTTTTATAAATAAAGTTTTATTGAAACTTATTTCTGTACTGTGACTGCTTTGGCACTACAACGGCAGAGTTGAGTAGTTACAACAGAGGCTGTGTCATGACCCACAAACCCAAAATATTTACTTCCTAGGCCTTTAGAGAAAAGGTTTGCCAACTCCTGCCTTTGAGCTTGACCAGCACCGCGTGTGACTGATCCTTCCATTTGCTAGTTCAGAGATGGCCAAGGCTCTCCTGGGACCACACAGCAGCAGGTCCTGGGGGCAGGAGGCTGGATCCAGGCTGCTCCCCAAGGCCAGGCCACCCTATTCCCGACAGTCCTCCTGGGGTGTCTGCACATTTGACCTTGAAGGCTGACCTCACCCAAAGAAAGGCAGCCGGAGCCAGGACATCTGAGCCGGGGGCAGCATGATCATCCCAGCGGGTCCCACCACGGCTCAGCGAGCCCAGCCCAGCCTGCAGTCTGGTTTCCAGCCCCAGGAGCAGCTCACAGAGGCCTTCGCCGTTCTCTGACACCCCATTCCTCCGGGGAAAGGCTTTCTCAGCCCTGAGCGCCAGACCGTGGGGGACCAGTCTCTTCCTCCAGCAGCCAAGTCTCACCACAGAGCTCCTAAGGAGCCCAAGAGGAGCCAGAGGAAAGTTCCGGAAAAGAAGCTCCAGGCTCAGAGAGCAAGGGACCAGCCAAACACCACCCAGGCGATACCCAGGCTGCAGGGTTCCCTCCTCGCTGGCCACACTCCTTCCATCTGCCCAAGGGGCCACTGTCCACCAGAGGCCAGAGGGGCTTTCCAAGACCTGGAGTGTGAGCACCAACAGCCCGTCTGTCACATTTGGAACAAACCCCTCCCTCACCGCGGCCTGCGCAGGCACAGCCAGGCGCTGTGCAGTAACGAAAGCCCAGATCTCAGCAGGCCAGACACGCAGGGCCCTCTGACATCACCACCTGCTCCGCTCCGTGGCCCTCTGCCCAGGAGAGGGGAGATGGCGAGGCCAGCACCCGCAATGGGTGCTTGTCCTGGTGGCGGCTCAAGTCCCCTCACTCTCATTTGCAGGGCCTAGGCAAGGGTCGAGGTTGGAGCCACCCATGCGCCAGGACAGGTGCGCTGTAGGAATGGCCACCCACTGGCCATCTTTCTGTCCTCTAGAGCACCAAGCCCAGACCCGCCCATCCCCTGAAGACTCCTGCCTGGGAAGACTCTGTCCGTCCAGACACCCAGGGAGCCTACTCGTCCCTGTCTTCCAGGAACATCCTCCCCCAGAGAGGGCTTTCTGAGCCCCGCACCCACGCAGCCTGCACCCAGAATCATACCTGGCGCCTGCGGCGCCCACTAACTACTTGTAGACTAGAGGGGCAGGTGGGTGAGTCTCCGTTCAGAGGAGGGTCTTCTGCCAGGGCTGCCCTGTCACCAGCAGGTGGAACAGGATGCCATCCACAGCCAAGTACAGCTGTTAGAACAAAAGCCTCTGAAAGCCTGTACCTCCGCACTGACAGACAGGAAGCCACTGCCGGGAACACATTTCCTGTTGGGGTGTGCAGGGCGTCCAGAGAGGCCCCCTTCCCACACAGGCCGGGCCTCGTGCATGCTTTGCCCGCAACATGGGAGACCCAGCCCTGGCCTAAGGGAGCCCACGGTCTGTGCAGGCATCTGGCACAAGGGCAGGGATCGTGCGTGCAGTCACACACGCCTTCATTCAGTAAGCACCTGCTGTGTGCGTTTCTGGAGGATAGCAGTAGGCAGGCCAAGTCCCTGCCCTGTGAAACCGCTGTCTGGTAAGGAGGCAGAGATCAAACTGCCACCGCGAGGACATTGTAGAGGGAGCAGGCACTATGAGCGTCTGACCCAGCCAGGCAGGGGCCGGAGCCCAGTGCTGGAGAGGGAGAGGGGGTGGGAACAGCATGCCAGCCAGTGGGAACAGAGCATGCAAAGGGAGGAAATAGGCTGTGGCCGAAATTGGAGATGCCAAGGTGGCAGAGCATGAAGCAGGCTTGTAGAACAACATGAAAGAATTTTGTCTTTATTCTAAGAGCAAAGAGAAGCCCCTGGAATGTCTGGGTTTGGGGAGGTATTTTTTTGGTAGGGCACAGGTGTGGCATGATCAGCTTCACAATGTGAAATGTGGGAGCTATTTCAGGGTGAAATTGACAAGACAAGGTAGTGGGTGGGGTGGGGGGGGTACAGACTCCAGACTCAACCCTCCAAGGAAGGAAGGCCTTCCCCAAGCCGGGGAGGGAAGGAGGGGTAAACCAGGAGGGCAGATTTGACTCGAATTAAAAGGCCCATCTCTCTTTCCCTCAGGGGGTCCAGGTGGGGGCCTGCCAGGACAGGAGGCTCCCCCAGAGCCCAGCCTTGGGCCCAGGAATCTCCTTTCCCCTGACCCACTGGAGACCCCTGGGAAGTCCTGAGGTCTGTGTGGGGCCCTGCCAGGTTAGGAGATGCTGACACCCCATCCCACCCCTTCCTGATGCTCCATGGGGGCCCAGGTGGCACAGTTCGGGGATATGTCCTCAGCAAAGCTCCTTCAGGGGCCAGGACCATGGTAGGCATTTTGCCCAGATCTATTTGTTGGAATTTTCTTAAGTGCCTGGAGCTGAGGCCTTTATGAAATCTACATGCATATTCATGCAAATAATATGCAAATCGTACCACCCCCAGATCAGCTACAGGAAAGTGTGGCTGCCTCCTCCTCTTCCCCAGAGGGTCAGCTCCACCCAAGCAGCTGTGAGATGTCCGGCCAAGAGTGACCTTGTCATCTGCCCCCACACACGTCCAGATGGGGAAAACACGGACAGAGGGAGGGATGGACTTGGCTATTATCACCCTGCGTGTCTAGGAGGAGCTGGACAGGAAGTCCCCAGGCCAAGGCACCTTCCAGACTCCAGCTGCCTCCCTCTACTAAGAGAAAAGGAAGGAGGCTCCTCAGCCTGGCGGGGAGCCAAGCAAACAGAGGCTAGAATTCTCTCAGCTGGAAGGAGGCGCCTTCCCAGGGGCTCCCAGATGCCTGTGATAAGAAACAGTGATATGTGCTCTTGAGTCTACTCCCAGGGGACACAGCTAACAATACCCTCCCCAAATCAAAGCCAGCTCCTAAAATAAAGCACCCACCAGCCCCTGCACAGATTAAATGTCACTGCAAAGAAGCAGAGGAGTAATGACTCTTCCCAGCAGGTCGGAGCTGTGGGGGCTGGGGCTGGTGGGCAGAGCACCCCTCGCTGCCAGATGACCACCTGAACGCCCCCACCAGGGCCCCTGCTGTGATGGTGCTGTACTGAGTGCTCAGCTACTTTAAGCCTCTTCCCCACAAGCCAGCAGATCTCAGCATCCATCCCCATCACTCAGAAGGGGAAACCGAGGCTTAGTCAAGTCTTCCCAGACAGCACGTGCGGGGGCTGAAACTAGAACCAGGCTTCCCAGCTTTGGGTCCCACAGGGGGCCATGCAAGAGCCTCAGATCTGCCTCTCTGAGGTTCCACAGGGGCCTATGTGCTGGGGGTCAGGGCCTTGGCCCCCTCCACGCTGCAGCCTGAAGGCCCTGTGAGCTGCAGACACTTAGGCTTACAGGATGTGACCCCAAAAGGTGGTTCCCACCAACTGGGCACCTGGAGCACTCTGAGCCGGCACCATGTGGGGCCTGAGGAATCTCTTCCAGGGGGTGGAGGCCGAGAGCAGGACTCACAGTGGGACATGAGGCCACACCCTGGCTCTGCCACTTGCAACTCAGTGCCTTCATCTGTCCAGTGTGTCAGAGCAGTGCTTACCCATGAGGATTTGGTGAGATCTGGGGTCTGGACACCAGTACCCCAAAAAACCACTCACGACCCCAGCCAAGTGTTTAGGATGGTGTGCAACAGGCAGGAAGGCTCCAAAATGCCAGCTCTGGTGGCCGATAGCACTTACAGATGAGAAAACTGAGGCTCAGCAAAAGCTAACAGCTCCCCTTCCCCAGACCCCTTCAGGCTGCACACACAAAAGCCCACCACACTTCCCCAGTGCTTCCCCAGTGGCCTCCAGGCTCCTCTGGGGACAAAGGGAGACTGAGGAGGCAGGTCCAGGCCAGACCAGGCCAAGACCTAGGCTGGAAAGCCTGGAGCTTAGCACAGCAGAGGGACAATAGCAGGAGACCTCAGGCCTGGGACTGCTCTGGACACTCAGCTTACCACTTGCCTGTGTGACCAATGACCCAAAATCCAACAGGAAGAAGACACTTAAGAAGACAACCATACACCGTGCTCATGAATCGGTGAGGTGGGCAGGGCTCTGCAAGGATGGCTCATTTGTGCTCCATGTGGCATCAGCTGGAGCAGCTCAACTAGGGGACAGGAAGGACCCATTTTCCAGAGGGCTCACTCGTGTGCCTGGCAGTGGTGGCAGCTCAGCCAAGGCTGTGGGCCTGGGGCCTCGGTTCTTCTCCAGGTGGAACTCCCCATGGGCTGCTTGAGCTTCCTCACAACATGACAGCTGGATTCCAAGAGCAAGCATCTGCCAAGAACCAAGCAGAAGCTTATCACCTTGTATGACCTATCCTCAGAAGTCACCTAGCATCATCTCTGCCCTAGTCCCAAGGCTACTGGGATACAGACCCTACCTCTTACTGGGAGGAGTGTCAAAGCCACATTATAAAGACAGCACATGGGTTGGGAAAGATAGTCACAGCCATATTTGGAAGTTGATGAAAAGTGCTCATGAGAGCTCACTGGCCCTATCATCATTTGATGGTCCCTTATAATTCAGGGACCCCCACGCTCCCTGTCATGGCCACCCTGACATGTCACCTTTGTCTAACATACCACAAGCCTCACCTACATCCCCCATTCCCCCATCACCCCCACATCTGGTCTAGCAGCATATTCTGTTGGCTCCTCCATCAAGACATGCCCAGGTCCCAGCCGAGTTCACTGTCCCCAGGGCCACCCTGCACTCAAGGCACCACCACTCCACTGGGCTCTTGCTGCAGCCTCCACCCAGCGTCCCTGTGCCGCCTCACCTTCTACAGGCCACCTTCCACATGGCAGCCAGGGCGTCCTGTTAAAGCCCAAGTCACATCCTGCCCCTCTCCGCCTGGCTCCTGTCCTTGCTCAGAGGAAAAGCCTCATTCCGTGCCACAGCACACCTGCCCTGCTCACCCCACTCTGGCTATGCTGGGGTCCTCACTGCTCCTGCCTTGGCCCCTGTACCTCGTCCCTCTGCCTGGAATGCTCCTCTGGGCTCCACACTGCTCCCTCCTGCACCTCCCTCCACCTTCTCTGATCTCCTGCCCCAGGAGGCCTGCCCAGACCCCTCTTTAACCTGGGACGTGACCCTCATTGCTCTCAACTTTGTGTTTCTCCCACTTCTCCTGGCTTGCTCTAGAAGGCCTTGGTCATGCTGTCTGTGTGTATTGTCTCCCACATACACCCCCAGAGCGTGAGCTCTGCACGGGCAAGGTGTTCTACCTGTGCAGCGCCTCGGGGTCCACCGAGGACGCACCCTGGGCCCTGTTGGTCCTGCCACGCTGCCTGTGCACATGCTGGGCCCTCAGAGCAAATTCCCTCGGTGGCAAAGTCCTGCCAGATGCCTGGGCCAGGGCAAAGTGTTGCCCTCTGTGCGCTCCCTCCGCCCTGGGCGCGCCGTGCCCAGCCTGCACCTGCCGGGAACTGTCTCAACCGGCTGGGGTCTCCCTGAAGCACGGGGGCTGTTCCTGGGCAGGAGAAATGGTGGCACCTCCCACATCCCCATGATTAATGATGTGCTGGGTACCCAGAGTCCCCAAGAGCAGTGGTCGCCGTGGAGACAGTCAGGTTTTCCAGGGGGAGGGAAAGAGACTCCGATTTATGAAATGGCGAGAAGAGCAGGAGATTTAGGGAAAGGTGTGAGTCCCACAGATCTCAACCAAACAGGCTGGTGTGAAAGGGGAAAAAAGTCCCTATCTGCAGGGAATTGGCTGCGGCAGCCAATTCTGAGCCTCCCAGAGCAGGGGAGGAAATAGAGCCAGCGGAAAGGAGGAATAGAGACGGAAGGGGGTAGCTTGATCCCTGGAATCTAAACACACGCCTCAGAGTTCAATACTGGCCCAGAGGCAGAAGCACACACTCAGCTGCATCAAGGGAACCTGGAAATCACCTGGGTGGGAGGAGAAGGATGAACAGGGACAGGGCTGCATCCTGCAGCGTCTCCCTGGGGCAGACACTGTGAGATGCCCCCTCATTCAGGCCACACAACCTCCAATGGAGAGAAGGAGTGCAGCCCCATTTCACAGACAAGGAAACTGAGGCTCAGAGAGGTCAAGACCAGAGCGCCAGATGGCAGGGCTGGGCACAAACCCACTTCCCCTAGTGGTGTGGTCAGCCTGCAGGTGCAAGACTCACCGCGTAACCCCTGGGAAGACAGAAGGTCTCTCTACAGCAGCTGGTGAAGTGTGCACAACCCCCAAGCCTTCACCCCAGTGGGCGGAGCACCACCCTGCATGTGATCTTTTGAGGGTTCCAGGACAGAGGCCTCTGGGTGACAAGACCACTCCCATCTTCAGTCCAGGCTAGGAGGGAGCTGGGTACCCCCAGAGGAGCAGGAGCCAGGCCACTGGCCTACAGGTCTGCAGGGGTGTGCCCCCACACTGCGCCCCATATGCGGGAAAGCAGATGGCAGCTGAGACAGCTTCGGGACAGGAGATGGCTGAGGAGGGGGCCAGAAATGATGAGGCCCCATTTTCAAACTGAGCATTCCTCATCGGCCCCTTGCAGGGACCGTGCCTGCCCCACCCTGCCCTGATGTCCCCTCACCAGGGCCTGGGTCAGGCCAGCTGTGTGCTGCCCACGTGCAGACGGTGGGTGGTGGACGAGTCTGGGGCTCATACAGATGTGCGTTCAGGTCCAGGCTGGGGCTGAGCCGTGGGACTTGAGAAAGCCGGGTGTGCCCACAGGAACACGGGACAGGGGGGCAGCAGAGATGGCACAGCCTGTGCTGCACCTGCCCTGCCCGAGTCAGGCAGCCCCACAGCAGCCCCACCCCTGCTACAGGCGACTGCAGCCATCACAGGTCCCTCCTCCCTGGTCCCTGATCCACCCCCTGGGGCTGCAGGAAACATGAATCAAGACATTTGGGGTTTCCGAAAAGCAAAGTGGGGCCATATATCACACACCACCCCTGTGGGGCTGGGAGCTCCCAGCAACACAGACCCTGATAGTTCCGCAGCAAAATCCATTACTATTCCAACTGGGAGAGATAAATACAGACCCCAAATACACCAGCTGAGGCTGAGTGTGCCCCACACCAAGTACAAGCACACTTTGATCACACATGGCAGATGCGGGGCTATGGACCTGCGTGCGCATATTGCAGAAGAGGAGACTGAGGGTCAGAGATGCTGAGTGATCTGCCCAGGGTCACACAGACTACAGGAGAGAGAGCCAGCCCACGCCGGTCACGCTCACTGGCCCGTTCCAGTCTGCCTCTCAGTAGGGACGGGGAAGGTACGGGCGTCGGACATGGACAAGGCCTGGCCCTGCATGGGCAGTGGTGCGGCCTCCAGAGGGTGATTGCCCCTCTGAGCCTCCGTGAAATGGGAAGAGCAGCCTGCAGGGCACCCCTGGGAGGGGGAGCAGACAGCCCTGCTGGGCGTTATCAGGAGGAGGGTGAGATGCCCAGTGACACTCCCCAGCCCCTCTCTGGGCCCTCAGTGCACCTCTCCTGCAGCCCCCCATGCTCAGGGCCCCCCCTTTCCCTGCCAGGCCCCAGCTGTGTCGTGGGACCCAGACCACGAATGTGCTGGAGGGTTGCTGGGAAGTGCCTTCCCTCGCCCTCCCTCCACTACAGCTCCAGCTTCCAGACACTTCTCTGCAGGACGTGGAGAATCACTGAGTCATGGGCAAAAATAACAGAATAGTGCACCCGGATCATAGAGTAAAATAATGGGATCGCAGAGACATGTCACATGATCTTGACAGCAGCTGAGCCACCCAGAATAGAATCACTATTCCACGTAAGTACAGTATCACCACGGAGTCAAGTCACAAAACCACAGAACAGGCCAGAGGAGGGTGGACCCACAAGGGACCCCAGGGATGGCTCTGTGGACACCCCTCAATTTCTGGATGAAGAGACATGTAATGAGCCGCCCAAATGCACAGAATCATCGTTCCCCAGTTCCCAGAAACAGTCGGTGCTGGGGTTTGAGAATCTCCGAGAGACGGGCCCCGCCTGCAATGAGCCAGGTTCAGTTTGATCCAACAAGCCACCTCCGGGCAGCCCTGGAGACCCACCCTCAGCCCCGAGCAGGAAGATGGGGCCAAGGTGTGGACCGTGCCCTTGGGTGGCCCGGGCTCTGGCTGGGGCTACCCCTATAGCACAAACACGTGGGCAGGGGCAGCGAAGCCTGGGGTCTGCGGGAAGCTGAAGGCTCCACGCAAGAGTCTGATCTCAGAAGCCAGCGCTCGTGGGGCCTCAGGAGCTTGTGCAGGAGTTTGTTGAATGAATAAACGAATGACCAAGATGTAGACTCTGAGAACAAGAAGCCCGTCTGTCTTGTCTACCTCTTTGGCCTTCGAGCCATGCCCAGAGCAGCACTGGAGCTTAGATGGCATTTTTGGAATACCTGGTGAAGAATCACAGCTAACACTTTTTTTAAATTGCAACAAAATTCACATCACATAAAACGAACCATTTGAAAGCATTTGATTTGGTGGCATTTAGTATGTTCATGGTGTTGTTCAACCACCACCTCTTATTTAGCTCCCAAACATTTTCATCACCCCAAAAGGAGACCCTGTCCCCATCCCGCCCCCAGCCCCTGTCCCTGTGGTTTACCTGGGCTGCATGTCCCACGCACCTGGAATGAGAGGGTTTTGTGTCTGGCTTATTTTGTTTTATCGAACACTCCTCACTCCAGGACTGCCAGGTGCTGCTCTCCGGCTGCTAACAGCTGCCCCCTCCCCTGCAGTGGAGAATTGTCCCCAAGACAGCACTGCGGGCTGCTCTTTTATCTCCATTTTCGAGTCAAGGAAACCACGACGCAGGGAGGCTGAGAAACTTGCCTGAGACAAGGAAGGCAGAGGCAGGACGCGAACCTGCCCCACCTGACTCTGGGGTCTGTGCCCTGACCTGCCACGCTGCCCTGTCTCTAGGAGGTGGCCGTGGTCTGTGACCTACAGAATGATCAGAGAGGTCTTCCTGGAGGAGGTGAGGCCAGGCTGAGTCTGGAATAGCAACTTGTTCCTTCAGCCAACGTGTGTCAAGCACTCACTGTGTGTTGGTGCTGGGTGGACAAGAGTGTGGCACACAGACTTCACTCGTGCCCCATCGATGCCCCCCATCCCCTCGGGCACATCTCACCCACAGAAAGCTGGGGTGCTCTGCAGGGATTGCACCCTGGCCACTTCTAGGGCTGCCTCATTCCCCAGCAGGGACTGTCCCTGGCCACTGCGGTCTGTCAGGGCTCAGTGAAGACGACACTCCCTCACTGCCACCTGCCTTAGTCCCTCCAGGCTGCTGTAACAAAATACCGCAAACTGGGGGGTTCGTGAACAACAGAAATTTCTTCCTCACAGTTCTGGAGGCTGGGAGGCCGAGACTGGGTGCTGGCAGGGTCGGGTGCTGGTGAGGGCCTCTTCCAAGTTGCAGATGTCGACTCACCGTGTCCTCACACGGGATGAGGCAGCACTCTGGGATCCCTTTAATAAGGACATTGGTCCCATCATGAGGGCTCCACCCTCAGGACCTCGTCTCATCCCATGGGCCCGCCCCTCACACCACCACCTCGGAGGTTACAATGTCAAGATATGAATTTGCAGGGGCACAAACCATGGTGACACTAAAGCCACCAGCTGCCGAGTCTGCTTCCACCTCTGGAAGCCGGGTGGCCTGTGCCATGCGGTGGCCAACAGAACGCAGCAGGACAGGCCACCCAAGCCCAGGCCCCAAGACACGGGACGTGCTGCCGCCTACCTTCCTCGGCACTCGCCTCCGCCGCGTGAGCAGGCAGACCCGCCTGCTGGGGACTGCGAGCCTGCGTGCCGCAGAGCCCCCTCTGCCCCAGACGTGAGAGGGCCCAGCCACGTCAGGGAGGCCACGGCGGCCACGGCCACGCCCAGACGTGTGAGCCCAGGGGATCAGCAGAGCTGGGCCCACCCTAGAGTTAGAAAAGTCTTGTTGTTTGGGGCATCAAGTCGCGGGGACACGCGGCTATGCAGTGCAGCTTGTTCAGGACAACACCTAGCATGGTAACCCAGAAAGGGGCGTGGGGGCTGCAGCCAGCGGGGCCCCTCCCTGCTCTCTGTTCCCTCAGAAATGCTCCCAGTGGCCTTCTCCGGACAGTCTTTGATGTGTCTTTTTCCTTTCTTTCTTTTTTTCTCTGTTGCAAGATAAGATCAAGGAAAGGTCTCAGAAACAAAACGCAACATTTTTCTTCCATGACAGATCCTATATTGAGGGGCTCAGCAACAAGCCCCATGCTGGGACATCCCCATAATTAGGCTCCGTGAGGCCGCCATGCTCCCTGGTCACCAGGAAGTGGTAAGCCTCCAAGTTCATCCTGGGCCCCCACCCCAGTGACCTGCCCCCTGCAATCCTGCTGCTGGGATTGGAGGCCGCAGCCCCGGGATGGAGCCAGCCAGGGTGGGAGCATCCCAGTTCAGGATGGCACCGGGAGCGCAGGCCCACACGGCTGGGCCACAGGACACACTCTTCGGCCCGCAGCCCACCCAGGGAGATGAGGGGACTGGACACCACTGAGTGCAATAGACGGGGAAACCGAGAGCCGGGAGGGACAGGAGTTCTCCCACATCTCCCGGAGCTGGGAAGGGAGCCGGGATTGCAGTCCCAGCCCACACCCCCACCCCCGCACCCCCACTGCCCGCACCCAGTGTGGCCCACAGAGAAGCAGAAAGGCAGCAGGACAGGGCTGGCTCTCGGGAGCCTGCGACCCTGCTCCCCACTGCAGCAGGCGTCTCTGGGCACAGGCCACTTCCCCTCCCGAGGCTGCAGCTGCCATGTCCTGGGGCAGCGGGAGGACGCACAGGATGGTGCCCATCACTTGTGGGACTCAGTTGAGGGCTGTGAGCTTCGAGACAGGCAGCAGGAAGGGGCTGTGGTCCTGGGAAGTCAGGCAGAAAGAGACGGGGTCAACCACAGCTGGGTTAGCGCCCGGAGCAGCCACGCGGCTCTGCCAAGGAAGTGCCCAGGCGTGCACCCAAGGAGGGGTGGGGTGGGGGCGGCAGGACCTCAGCT
>VBSM01001124.1:76845217-76856955 GCA_008086735.1 Cheirogaleus medius | reverse complement strand
AATCAGCGCCATCCCTGCCAGCCACCCCTCGCCTGCCCACTGGGCCCTGTGCTCAGGCCCGGCTCCGCCAGCGTGCCAGGAGGAGCAGTGTGTCCGGGAATAACAGATAACGCCATTAGGGAGGCAGAGCAGCTCCATCCTTCCAGGGGAGAGAAATGAGGCTGTCAGGTGGCGGGGGCCCTGGGCCTTCGGGCCGTGATTAACGGGATCTGGCGGCCCACACGCCACGGCAGAAGGTGCCAGGAGATGATTGCTTACAAAATGTACCAATTACCTCCGCGCCTTCCCGCCCGCCCCCGCCGCCAGGCAAATAAACACATCAGCTGCCAGCTTTCTCCAGCCTGGGCTTGGAGAGGGCCCAGCGGCCAATGAGCACTGTGGGAGGGGCTGGGAGGGCCACGTCAGAGGGTGCAGAAGGACCATTCTGTCACCGTGAGCCTCGGCAGCCAATGGGACAGTCAGCTGGTACAGGAGGTGGAGCCTTGGCCCAGGGAAATGTTTAATGTTAAGCAGTCATATGGGAAAAGGCCAAAGTCGCCCCCAAAACCTTCACAGAAAGGGCGATCTTCCCTAGGCCAGGAGGGGGAGTGCATCCTCTGTGCTCACGTGACTGGCAACCGCAGGGCCACTTGAGGCTTCCTCCCAGCTCTCCAGAAGCACTATGTCCCACAAGAGAAGCACGTGTGTCTGTGTGTGCATGTGTGTCTGTGTGTACATGTGTGTTCACATGACATGCATGTGTGTATTTGGGTCGCTAGGTGTATCTGTGTCTGTGTGTTGCATGTGCATGTGTCTACATATGTATGCTGTGTGTATCTGGGTCCGTGTATGTGTTCGCATGTGTGCACACATGTGCACAAACGTGCTTTCTGCACCACCAATCCAGACCAGCATGGGTGGGCAAAGGGAAATGCTGGTGAAATCAGGGGCCTCTACGGGGAGGGGACTGGCCTTCATCTGCAAGAATGTGACCAGGCCCCGACTAGGAGACTGGGAGCCTCACTGGTGAGGGCCTGGGGCAGCAGGGTGTCCGTCCAGGGGCTCCCAGGAGCAGGGACCCAAGGGTGGCTTGGCTCAGGCCAAGGAGGGATTTCTCACAGGCCCATGACACACATGGGGCAGGGGCTGTCTGCAAAGTGGTGAGCCTCCTGTCCCTGGGGGTGTGCAAGCAGGTTACTTCCCCCTCCCAAAGACTCATTTAGGCCACTGAGAGGCTCCTCCCACCTGGGGGACTGGCCAGGACAGTGGAGGAAGCCCAGGGAGGAGAAGAGCAAAGAGGGGCGGGCCAGAATCATGGGCATGCTCATCACTGCGCCCGGCACTGGCGCCTGCTCAGGGCCAACCTGGACCCTGCAGGGAGATGGCACTCGCGCCCTTTGAGGGACATGGAGCGAGACTCTTTCAGGTTGATGCCAGTTCTGGCCCCACCACTGTGAGGTGGCTGTGACCGTGGGCTGGGCATGCACCTCTCTGAGCCCCAGCCTCCTCACTTAGAAAATGCAGCTTAACTGCAGCCTGTAGTGCGGTCCCTTCTCACTGGAAGGACAATCACGGCCCGCCGTGGGCCACACCTGACATAAGCATGGACTTCAGGGCGCACACAGGTGTCTTCACGGCTCCTGTGTCCTGGGCTGTCCACTCGACGCCCTCTTCCCCTGCCCCCGTCCTGGCTCCCTCCTTGGTGGGAAGGCACCGCCTATTCAGACCCTGGAGAGCAACACACCCTCGGCACGGAGCCCAGCACAGGGCCTGCGCCCAGTGAAGCCTCCCTCTGCGTCCCCACAAGCCAGCCATTCCATTCTGCTTCTGTCCCACTCAGAGATGCCCCTGCCCCTACCCCAACCCCAGACCTGCATGGTGCAACTCACCCCTCCCCAACCCCGCACCCTCAGCTGCACTTTCGGTGCCTGGCAGAGCTGGGTAGAGGCACCAGCAGGCCACGTGAGGACAGCGTGGCCAGGCGGCCATTCACCAGGGATGGCCTTTCACTGCCCATTCACCACACCGGCCACCAACACCATCACGGGACGGCCCGCGACTGTCTCAGGTCATTCCCAGCTACAGCTCATGTTCCAGGTATGGGATTGGGAAGATCGACTCTGCAGACACTGTCATCCGATCTCCCAAACCTGGTGACTTGTGTCCTACAAGCACCTGCTCCTGGGAGGCCCGTCCCTCCAGATGCCCACCTGGTTTGCTGGTGCTTGAGTTCATCCACCTCCGGGCCAGCCAGGAGTGCACGCTGCAGCTTTCACCGCCAACGCCAGATAGGAAATGCCCGCGAGGGCGAGGCGGGGGCTTTGGGAGTGAGCGTCCTGGGGATGGGTCCTGGCCCACCTGCCCCCACACTGAGCGAGCCTGGCGAGCTGCCTGTCCTCTCTGAGCCTCTTTCTGCTACTTGGAAATTGGCATAGTACAGCTGGCTGTCGGTGCCTATGTCTGCCTGGGGCTTGGCTACAACAATGTAGAGCGTGACCTCCCACCCCCTCTCCGCCCAGCCAAGTCCTGACCACCCTAGGCGCCTCCACCCACGGGCCTCCACTCTCAGGAAGCCCTCCCCGAGTTCCCTGCTGTGGCCGTCTTTCCCTCTGCCAGCCACAGCTTCCATCTGCCCAGAGTTCTCAGCACACAGAGGCCACAGCCCGGGAAAGAGCCAGGCCCTTCACCCAGCCCTCGTCATGCAGTGAGGACCAGGTGAGTCCTCTGTCTCCTCATCTGGAGGACAGGGCCGGTCACAGGAAGAGCTCGCACTCACTGCCTGCTTATGACCCACATGAGCCTGGGCCAGCTCTTCCTCCTTCCAGCCTCATGCCAACCCTGTGGAGAGGGTACTGTTATCACCACGTTTTACAGATGGAGAGACCACAGTTCAGAGAAGTCAGGCAATCTGCCTCAGGTCACACAGCCAGACAGTGGAGGAGCCAGGGTTCTACTCTTCAGGTCTGCCTGGCCTTGGTGAGCCGTCAGTGTGAGCACCACGCAGCTGTGGGGAGAGTTAGGTAGACGCAGACGACCGGTGAAGACAAACCACCGGGCTAATGGCAGCTGCCTTGCCTCTCTGGCTCCCAAACCACACCGTGGCCATGTGAGTGTGGGACAGGGTCTCCCCCTTAGTGTCCCAGACCCAACCCTGGTCCCAGCAGAGGGCCCAGAAGCAAGAGGCATTATCAACAAGCCTCGCCCACCATCTGGAGAAGGGGAAGGGAGGGTGCGTCATCCCAGCCGCAGCCCATGGGGAGAGGGGCAGGCAATGTTTGTGGAGTATCCACTAAGTGTGAATACGTCACCCAATTTATGCCTCACTGACCCCTGGCAATCCTGTGCGGCAGAAATCGACGCCCTGTGATGGTTAATTTTATGTGTCAACTTGACTGGGCTAGGGTTGCCCCACTGGTGGTGCAACAAGATCCCGGGTGTGCCTGTGAGGGAATTTCAGGAATAAATTAGCATTTGCATCAGTAGGCTGATAAGGAAGGTCACGCTCACCGACATGTGTGGGCACTGAGGAACCAGACAGTGACAGGCCAGAAGAAGGCAGAATTTGCACTCTCTCTTGCCTGGGACGCTGGCAGCCCTGCTTCTCAGCCTTCGGACTGGCACAGAATCACCCCACGGGCCTTGCTGGGCCTCCAGCCTGCGGATGACAGACAGTGGGACTTCTCAGCCCCCACAGTGCAGTCAGCCAGTCCGTCGTAATAAAGCTCGGCCCATCTACTGATCAATCCACCCACCCGTCTCCTACCGGCTCTGCTCCGGGAGAGCCCTGACTAATGCACACCCGTGACAGGCAAGGAAGCCGAGGTCAGCGACACCAGCAGGGTGCTGAGCCATGGGCCATTCACAGACCAGCTGAGAGCGCTGCACAGGCTGGCACGCCCACACGGCAGGGCCGGGGCACCGTGGGCAGGCATGCGGGAGCCGGGCTCCCCAGAGCCTGAGCGGTGGGCCAGGTGAAATTGCACCCGCTCCCGGGTCTTTATCTCCCTCCAGCAGCTTGCGGGCTCTGCCCTGGCAGGCCCAGCTTCCGCCTCCCCTGGTGAGACCCACGCAGGCACCCCTGACGTTGTTCCAGAGGTAGAAGTGCATTTATAGCAAGGAGAGGCAGCCGCCCGTGCATCCTGGAGATGGGACATTTATCTTGTTTGACTGTTCTTGGAATGTCAACAATAAATGCCAAGATGAACGATGAAAAAAAATATTCCCAGAAATAACGGGGGAGTAGCTCTCCCCAGACAGACATATGGACGTGGGGGAAGGGGACTCGGAGGAGCGGGGGTGTGGGCGGGGGGGGGCGGTTCTCAGCCCCAGCACCCGATGGCAGAAAAGCCCTGTCCCTGTCCAGGTTATGGGATCCCAAGGGTGGGACCAGAGGAGTCATATGTAGGAAACAGGGTAGGGGTGGTAAGGAATGGTGGTGGGAAGCCCCTCCAGCACCCTCTGACCTGACCACCGGGCCTATGTCCCACCCATGTGCAAGCCACACACGCCACGGAACTGTCACAGCTGATAGGGCCAGCGGATAACCCACAGCTCCCTCGCCCCTTAGGCAGTGACCAGCCTGCCCTGGCTCCCCCAGGGTCTCCAACAGCTTCCCAGAGCAGCGGCTGCCTGGATTACATGCGCCCCTCCCCCACATCACCCCTGTACTGGGTTGCACACTGTCCCCCAAAAAGTCACCCAGACTCTGTGAATGATGTGAATTTATTTGGAAATAGGGTCTTTGCGGGTGTCATTAAGATGAGGTCTTGCTGGATTAGGGTGGGCCCTAACCCAATATGATGGGTGTCCTTATAAGAAAAAGGAATTTGGACACAGACACAGAGGGAGGACAGCCATGGGACAATGAAAGCAGATTGGAGCAATGCAGCCACAAGCCAAGGATACCTAGAGCCACCAGCAGCTGGAAGCGGCAGGAAGGAGCCTCCCCCAGGGCCTTGGGAGGGACCTGCCATCTTGGTCTCAGACTTGCAGCCTCCAGGGCGGGGAGAGAATGAAAGTCTGTTGTTCTGAGCCCCCGGCTGTGGCACCAGGGAGACCAACACCCCTGCCACTCACTTGCACTCCATGCCCAGCGGGACTGGGAGGAGCTCAAATTGAGACAAAAAACTCATCCCGTGCCCGCCTGAAGCAACTCTGACCCCTGAAGCCAACACCTGCAGGGCCTCAGCAGCCAGCCTGTTATGGGAGGACCCAGAAGCAGCAGATCCTGTCAGGTCGGACGACTCAGGACAAACTGCAGCTGGCGCTTCCCTGTCTCCCTCGGGTTCTGCCCCTCCCAGCCGCCCGGCTCTCTCGCTACTCTGGGAGAGCAGGTGAATTTTCCTAAACGCCTGTCTGATCAAGCCACTTGCCTGCCCAGAGCCCTCGTGGCCCCACTGCTCAGGTGCCCACAGTCCCTTCATTTAACACCCTTCAGCAAGAGCCCACCCACCGTTCTAGTAGTTTCCTCTAGCACACCTCCTATGCCATGGATAGGCTTCCAACAGGATGGACACACCTCCATTGGTGTGGACATGACTCCAAGGCGATGCACACGCCTCCAAGGCCATGGACATACCCCCAACATGTTGGACATGCTTCCAACATGATGGGCATTCCTCCACTGTGATGGACATGCTTCCAAGGCAAAGGACATGCCTCTGATGCCGTGGACACACCTCAGCTTCTGCCCAGACAGGAGCCTCTCTCTCCACCTGCCCCCACTATGGTTGCATTTTCCTCCTCCACTTCTCCCTCCAAACCCCGGACTTCCCTCTCTACCTCTCTTCTGTGGACCCAGGAGGTCTGAGGGTGGCCACGCCTCTGCCAGGTACTGTCTGAGCAGGCAAACGCACAGGCCCCCACCCCCCAGTGAGAGCTGACCATGGTGGAGACCAGGTGGTGCAGGCCACCACCCTTCCTTTCTCTCTCTCTCTCTCCCCCCAACCCCACTCCTTCTCTCTCTCTCTCTCTCTCGCTCTCGCTCTCTCTCTCTCTCTCTCTCCCCTAAATTTAAAGGCCAGATAACACTAAAGGAAATAGCTGTGAGCGAAGTTGTGGCTGGTCATCCACTGAAAGATGAAAGTCGGGCTGGGCAGTCTGTCCCAGCAGGCAGAGCAGCAAACCGGACCAGGACTGGGGTCTTCCCTGCAGTGGGGAGATGAGGTGGCCTGGTTCTCTCTGTTGACCTGCCCAACCCAGCATGGTGCTTGGTGCTTGGGGTCTGGAGAGTGGATAATGCGGTCCCATCCTTGCCAGCGGCCCCCAGCTTCCTGGCCCTGGCCCCTTAGCCCCCTCCTCCTGCAGCCTCAGCACACCCAGGCCGGGCACCTCTGTCTGCCTTTCCAGATAATACCAGACGCCATTTGCTGAGTGCTGAGCACAAGCTAAAACTTCAAATTATTCAACTATGTTTAATCACCACAACCACCAATGAGCTTGGAGTCTGATATTTTTAATCCTCATTTTTCAGCTGAGGAATCTGAGCCTCAGGACATTAAATGAGGCATCCAGTTTACAGGCCAGAACTTGTCAGAGCAGGATCTGAATCTAGGTTCTTTCTGCCCCCAAAGTTTGTTCTCTTAGCCACTTCCCCAGAGGTAGTATAATGTCACTATGGTAGGCTTATCCAAGCAGTAATTTTGATGAGAAGTGCTGTGGGAACACAGATGCATCAGTTAGCCACTGTGGGTAACAACCATCCCAAAACTAAGCAGCTTAAAGCAATAACCATTTCTTTGTTCACTCTCCTATGAGTTGGTCATTTGAACAGGGCTCAGTTGGATGGTTCATCCACTCCACGGGCTGTCGTCTGGGCTCATGCAGGCCTTTTCAGCCTGCCAGCCTCACTCACATGTCTAGCACTTGGCTGGCTGTGGGTGGGGGCCGTGGTGGTAGCTGGGGCCTATGTTGTTGATTGTCCACCGGGCAAGCCTGGGCTCATGCACATGGTGATGGTCGCTGGGTGCCCAAGAAGGGCAAGATAGGGCAAGTCCTGACGCTCAAGCACTTCCCACACCTCACATTTGCTACTGCCCCATAGACCAAAGCAAGCCAAAGGACCAAGCCCAGATCACAGGGGCGGGAAAATGATGGAGGAGTAGCCAGATCACACTGCAGAAGGCCAGAGATACAAGGAGGGAAGGAATTTTGCAGCTATTTTTGAAGTCTATCACAATAGAGAAGGCAGCAACCAGCCTTACCCAGGGGACTCTGGGAAGGCTTCCAAGACATGGGGACATTTGGACTGAGTAGGCCTAAAGGAAGAGCAGCAGTAGCATTGACTGTCATAGCAGGAAGGCAGAGAATGAATTCCAGCCTCTGGTTTCAAACCTCATACAAAATAAAGTCACACAGCAACAAAGGTTGCTATTCCCATTAGAATTATGAGGTGCACAACCTAAGCGAGTGTACATGGCAGTAATGCACAGCATCACCAAGACTCTGTGACGGCACCAAATCTACGTCTTGTGTGCTAATTTATTATCTAACCCTGAGAGAGAAATGATAAGTCTCCTCCATTCTCACCCAGCCCAGGTACCAAATCGAAGCCTTTCTGGCTGCATGGTCGTCAGACTGCTCTCCCCCCGACAGATGGCCCTTTGTCCCCTGCCAGGATTGCTCACACTCCAGCAAATTGAAGTTCACCATTAAGACCCACACAGGTGGCCCAGCTCCAGCACTCAGTGTTCTCTGAATCATTAGAAAGATCCCCTTGAGGTACTGGATGGGCCGGCCCTCTGGCTCCCCACACCCCAGGCAGTCAGCTGCCCCCTGCAAAAAGCAGATGAATGTCCCTCCAGACGTCTCTCCTGGCATCCCCTTGCCTTCCCTTATCACGGCAGATGCAGACACTAGGCTGGGTGACCTCCTGGCCTCCCTCTCACTGCAGCCCGACCCGGCTTGCTCAGGACGGTAGGTTCCTAAGGCCAACACCTCCAGTGGCCTGTGCTATGATGTACGGCCCACTGCCCACTGCCAGAACCCAAGCCCTCAGGCCTCTGCCATCCCACCAGCTGGAGGCCTCCATGGCTATAGTCAGGGACAGGGGAGAGCCTATACCTGGAGTCAAAGCCACAGAACCTCAGAGCAGAAAGGACCTTGGCAAAGTGGAGGCAGCCTGGCCCCATGACACACAGTAAGACTGGGGACCAGAACGGAGGGGGTTTGCTCAGAGCACAGAGACAGGGAGCAGAGCCAAAGCTGCAGAGCCCCTGCTCTAAGCTGCCTAACTCTAAGCTGCTTCCTCAGGGCCGCCTGCTCCAGGAAGCCCTTCCTGGTCTGTCCATCCATTCTCAGTGCTCACTGGCGACCTCACCTGAGGGGCCAGATGGTGCCTGACACCTGCATGTTCAGCCTGACAGCCCAACCTGCCTGGGGCCCACCTTCGGCCTGGGCAGGGCCCTCTTCCCTCTCTGATATCAGTGTCCAAATCTGAAAAATGGGTAGATACCCTCCCCTGCTGGCCCACTGGCTGATATAAGGACCTGGTAAAGTGAGATAGATGCAAAAGCCCTTTGTAAACTGGAAAGGACAGCTTAGGCGGCTACTACAGTGACGGTGAGGACAATGAGGAAGAGTATGATGATGGCTCTAGAAGGTGACACCTGGGGGACAGAGTGGGATAGCAAGCATTTGGAATGGAAGCTGGGGCCACCTGCCTTTCCAGGCTGCCCAGAGCAAGAGGACAAAGGGACCCTTAGGGAGTGGTCAGCAAGTGTTTGTCGAGTGACTGAAAGACTGAGTCTCCTCAAGGGCTGCCACTGAGATCAGCCCGCTCCACCCTCTGTTCAGACGGGCCTGGCCAGGGCCATGTGCCTTCCCTGTGCACAGTCCCACCAGCAGAGCACCACCGTGCCAGGCCAGCCAAGGCTCTGACGTCCCCTCTGTCCCGAGGCCTCGGTCAGCTCTTGGCACCTGGGGAAGTGATAGCAACATAGGTTGAGCATCCCATGTCCAAAAACCCAAAATTCAAAATGCTCCAAAATCTGAAATTCTTTGAGCACCAACGTGACACTCAAAAGAAAGATCGCTAGAGAGTTTCTGATTTGAGATTTTTGGATTTGGGATGTTCAACCAGTAAGCATAATGCAAATATTCCAAAATCTGAAAAAATCTGAAGCACTTCTCTTCCCAAGCATTTTGGATAAGGGGTACTCCACCTATGGTGACAATAGCAGATAATAAAGCTCACTGGAACAGTTTGTATGTCCAGACAGTGTTGTGTTTTGACTCACTTAGTTCTTCTGATGGTTGTAGTTGAGGCCATCGGTGCCCAGGACCAAACGCTGCCCAGGGTCACACTGGCAGTGCCCTTCTGCAAGGACCCAAGACCCTAGGCCCTAGGGACAGGCCACAAGTGCTGGGTAGAAGCCCTCAACCAGGGCTACTCAGAAGTGATGACTGAGGTGTCCACTTCCCCACCCTCAGGGCAGGGCACCTCTGGGCCAAGTGTCCCACATCCCAGGTCCCCAGCCCAGCTGAGCTCCAGGCACGCACCGTGTAACTGGCTTGATAACAACCTCACTGCTGCTTCCTGGGAGGCCCCACGTAGCCCAAAATAAACCACTTGCACTTGATTCCTTGCCTCGGAATCTGCTTCTAAGGGAACCAACCAAAGACAATGACTCTCTCAGGCGTCTTTTTGCAGATGGGGAAATCGAGGCGTGAAGTGGCAGAGTGGCAGAGGTCTCGCAGCCAGGAAGCAAGGATGCTGGATCTGAGCCCGCCAGGATTGACTCTGACCCAGGCTCCGCGCCTTGACCGAGAGGCTTGAGGCCCGCGTTCATCAGCACACCTGCTAGATCCGGCTCTCTCCAACCTCGCAAGGCCGTGGCTAAAATTCAAGTCATCCATCAATTCATGCATTTGTTGATGCTTTTGTGTATTTATTTGACACACACTAAGTGCCACTTCACAAGGGCCGGGGGCACTGCGCTCACAGTATGCGGTCATCACAGTGGCAGAATCTGCCTCCGCAGCCCTGTCCAAGTTCGGCATGTCCCAAGGAGCCACCTATGTCCTGGTTCCTGAGAGTGCGTACAGGTGCTTAGGGAGAGAGGGATGTGAGGATCCAAAAAGTCTGTAAAAGTTTGGTTTAAAAAATGTCGAACATACTCAATGAGATACCTCTTCACACCCATAAGATGACTAAAATCAAACAGACAGACAATGGCAACAGACAAGTATTGACTAGAAGGATGCTGCTGGTGGGACTGTCACATGGTGCCAGCATTGTGAAAAACTGTCTGGCAGGTCCTCAAACAGCTAAACACAGAGCCACCAAGTGACCCAGTAATTCCACTCCTGAGCATAATAAAAAACCTATGTCCACACAAAACCTTTCACACAAATGTTCATAGTAGCTTTATCCCTAAGAGCCAAAGGGTACAAGCCACTGAAATGTCCATCAGCTGGGGAACAAACAAGAGGTGGTGCATCCGTACCACGGAATAATATTTCACCATAAAAAGGAATGGAGCACCGACACATGCTATAACATGGGTGAACCTTGAAAACATTATGCCAACTGAAAGAAATCAGACCAAAACAAAATGTGAACTAAAATAAAATCTTAAGCATCCCCAGCAGACCCAATGGACCCTGTCTTGGCCAAGGAGACCCTTAAAGCTGAGTTGCTGGCCATGAGAAGGGAGGTCAGGCATGCCATGTCATGCCTGCTCTCTTTTGGGAGATATTCTTTGTTACGATAAGATACTAAATCATTAACAGACCTAAGGCCATGCAAGGCGAAGCTTAATCACACCTGCAGGCCATCTGTTTACTTAGAAGATCGCTAGAGTTTCGTTAATGTCCAGTGGCTGGTCTCTGATTAGCAGACATCCTTATCCTAAGTTAAAACATTCTAAGCCTTTAGACGAAGCTTCTTTTCTTTTAATCAATTACAAATCAAAGGATCTTTAAGCTCACCTATAACAATCCCCCACAGATGTCCTGCCTTTTGGGGCCAAACCAATGTACACTTTCCATGTGTCAATTTATGACTTTACATGCAATCCCTGTCTCCATGAATGCATAAAACCAACCTGCAACCCGGCCGCCTTGGGCACATTTTCTCAGGACTTCTCGAGACCACGTGCCCCGGGCTGATCACACACATTTGGCTCAGAATAAACCTCTTTAAATTATTTTAGAGTTTGGGTTCCACTTATGTGAACATATCCAGAACAGGCAAATCTACAGCCAGGGGAGGTATTGATAAAATCGGAGTTGCCAGGGGCTGGGGGAGAGGAGGGGGGAGGCCAAAGGCACAGGGTTTCTTCCAGGGGTGATAAAAATGTGCTAAAATCGATGGTGGCGATGCTTGCACGACCCTGGACATATACTACTAATAAAAACCAATGAATTGTACTCTAAATCAGTGAATTGTATGGCATGTGAATTGTATCTCAATAATTTTTTTTAATGTTAAGCAGCTTTCCTCAAAATTAATCAGTTCTCCCCACAATTCCCTGGTTTTCCTCTCGGAAGGTTCCCTGAGAGCCTTTCCTGTGCTGGCTTTGCTCGGACTCTCGGAGGGCTGCAGAAGTTTCCGAGTCCCTCTCACGACTGGACCTCGATACCCGACAACCCAGAGTAAGTGACGGAGGCGGCGAGTATCTCAGTCAGTGGAGATTTATTGAGCCAAAGGTTGAGGATACACCAGGGAAAACACAAACCACACACGAATCTGTGACTGTTTTTCCGAAGTGGGATTTGGGAGCTCGGTTTTTAAAGGGGATAGGGCATACAAAAGGGAA
>VBSM01001124.1:76809537-76836568 GCA_008086735.1 Cheirogaleus medius | reverse complement strand
CTGCGGAGGGCCTTGGGGGACGCGGTCTAGTCGCCCCAGGGCGTGGAACAGCATGGCTGGAATCCTCCTGAGTAACCCATGCACCCCTGGACAGATCTGTCCCCCAGAGCCTCAGAGTGCCCCTCTCAAACACTGACATATCAGGACATACTTCATAAGGTTTTCAGGAAGATTATCATTCCCGGAAATACTGGTGCCATTTTTAGAACCTCTATAAACGCCGGAAACTTTATAAACACTCTGTGGTCTTCAGAGGAGACCTGAAAAGAAGTTGCAACAGTCCCATCTCCCAGAGGACAGAGGAGGCCCGGGGACGTGAGGCACTCAGGGCCGCTGGGCTGCCGGGGCAGAGCAGGTGCTGACCACAGTCCTCCCAGACCCCATGGCCGTGCCAGAGTGCACTCTCGTTCCTGGCCGGCCAGTCCTTGCTCGTCCCCAGGGCCCGGGCTCGGGAGGGCTGGCACACAGTCGCAGGGCCAGGGCTCAGGCCATGGGCAGGACCACACCCCAGGGCAGTGGTTCTCCCGTAAAAGTGGCCAGTTGAGCTTGTGACTCGACAAGGGCACCAGTGCTTCCCCCAGGACCACACTGGCGTGTGGAAGGCGGCCGCATGGTGCTGCCGGGAAGCCGGCCCTAGGCGGGGAGTGCACCAGGTCAGGATTTAGTAAAAAGCGTTTTCTGCACTTCCTCAAAGACAGTCATTAGTGAAGCCTGGTGTGGTGGCGCACACTTGTGGTCCCAGCTACTCGGGAGGCTGAGGCGGGAGGATCACTTGAGCCCAGGAATTTGAGGCCAGCCTGGGCAACACAGCAAGACCCCTATCTCCAAAATAATATTTTTTAAAAAAGATAGTTGTAAGCATAAGCAAAGCTGACTGCTTTGGGGTTTGGGTAGGGTTTTTTTGACGAGTGTGTGAAGAATGAGATGCCTACCTTCCAGCAGAGTTGGGTGTCCCCACTTTGATCTGGGCTTACCCAATAGTAACTTTACCTGCCATTGATTGCTTTGGCACCATCCGTGCAAATGTTGACATAGTGGGAGACAAACAACATCTGAGTATCATTATGGAAACAGTTTTGACCTTGAAAGTATCTTGGGGGGGCCAAGCTCAGATGCCCTGGGGGCTCTGCCCACCCCCTCCAGCCAGCAGCGCATCAGGAACATTTAAACCCCGGCTGTGTGGCAGGGTCTTTCCCTGTCCTGCCCAGGGGCCATCTGACTCCCTGCACCGCTCCATCCCCAAGGCTGACTTGCTGGCCTCCTGGGACGCTGCCTGCCCCTCCTGGCCCTCCAGCCCTGGCGTGTCACTGGCAGCAGTGCTGAGGCTGAGGCGTGAGAGGCAGGAGGGCAGCTGGCCCTGAGTGAGCGGCCGTCCCCACTACCATGCTGACTTTTGCACATCTCTCATGTCTTTGTTTATTCATTCCAACACTTAAATATATGCATTATGGGATCATCAAGTGCCGGGCACTGAGTAGAAAGGAGGCGCTCCAAAACCCATGCAAAGTGCCCGGCATGTGGCTAGCCGCCTCGAGCCAATGCTGGAGGTGTGGGTGCTACTATTCCTGTGGATACTGAGCAGAAGGAGAGGCAGCTGTCCCAGAGCACACACAGCCTGGTGTGACAGGGACAGACACAAAGCAGACGGTCAGAGATTGGTGTGGCAAGTACTGTCAGGGAGTCCTGTTAGGGACCCAGAGGGAGATGGAGCCTACCCTGCCGGTGACCAGAGACATGACAGCCCCTGCTGGCATCTGAGCCGGGACCCGAGATCGATAGGCGTTATCAGGTGGGGACGAGCAGGAAGGGTGCTCCTGGCAGAGGGAAGAGCAACAGTGAATGGAGGAAGGAGAGAGCAGGGCACATTCGCACAACCCTAAACCATTCCAGGACAAGTAAGGGGCCCAGAAGGAGCCGGGCATCTCCACCCATGCCACCCCACACCTTAGATGTCAGGTTCCAGAGGCAGAGTCTAACAAAAGGAGAACAGCTACGCAAGGCACTTGCTCACACAGCCATTGACAAGCATGGATTGACCACCAGACACCAACCACTCCAGTTGGAAGAAAAACTCCCTGGAGGAAGAAGGAACACACATAAACATTCTGGGGGCTGAGGGGGAACCTCAGGGGCTTGGTTTAGCAATGTCAGCTTTGGGAGCCATTGAGGGTCCTTGAGCAAAGGAGGCCCCTGGCAACATGATCGTTCTCTAGGCGGGCTCTCGGCTATGAAATTAGAAACACTCTCTGACAGGCCGGGGTGGACAAGGTGGGGCCGGCAGCCTGGGAGTCAGAGGATCTGTCTTCCTGTCCCAGCTCTGAGGGCTGTGCCTGCCACTTAGCATGGCCCAACCCCTTCTGGCCTCCACCTCCTCTCTGTGCAGCGACAGGTCTGGACAAGCAGGCTGTGTGCCCCGAGGCAGTCAGGGAGGAAGCCCCAAGACACCAGTGGGGTTCCAGGCCCTTGAGTCCTTGGTCAAAAATCAGCATCTCTGTTTGAAAATAATAAATAAAGGATTTATTAAAGAGTTAATCATGTTTATTACTGTAGCTTTTCTTTGGGCAAAAACTCATAAATATGACATTAAAATATATAATTAACATAATATTTTCATTAATTTGATGTTTTCATTATTGCCACAAAATGAAAGTAACAGTTTGCAACCATAAAGACAACCATCCCAAATGCCCACAGTCATTGCCCTGTCCCTGGCGCTGATGAGCCTCCTGACGACAGGGGTGAGCCAGCGGCATTTGTGTGCCCCTCCCGGGCACTTGGCCCACTGGGGACAGTGGCACCCAATCCCCAGGCCCCATAGGGCTGCCAATCACAGCAACTGCTTGGCCCAACAGCAGCTGACTGGTCCAGGGTATAAACACATGACCCAACATGGACCAATCAGGGACCTTCCCTGGGAGTCTTTTGAACAGGATCTAGAGAAACATTTAACTTTTCCTGGTGGAAAAGCTGCGGGCAGCTGACCATTGTCCCAGGATGAGGCCCGGCTGAAGGGGAAGAGAATGGCCACAGTGGACACAGAGAGGCAGAGAGGAAGAGGGAGCCAACTGGGCCTGCATCTCAGCTCCACCACTGAATGTAGCCTTCACCTCCTCCCTGGAACATGGTGGGTAAGGCCAGAGGCTGGCCTGGAGCAGAGGCAGGTCAGTCTTCATCATTCTCCTCTCTGAACACATCCGTCTGTGCCCAGGAGGGAGGGTCCCTCTCAGCTGGGCTTCCCCAACACCCGCACCCCCTATAGGGGCCTGGGGCATCCTTCCATTGTCTGTCTGCAGGCTCCAGAGCCAGAAAGACTCTGCCATGCACCACCCGTGTGACCCTGGGCAGGTTACTGCACCTCCCAGAGCCACCATTTTATCACCTGCAAAAAGAAGAGAGCAGACAATGTCTACCGGGAGTCACTGGAGGGCTCAGAACCAGGCCTGTGTGGGCTACCAGAACAGACACCTGACAACAGTCACAGGGCTCTCCCAGTGCTGCAACCAGAACACAGGTCCCTGCGGGGTCCTCACCAGGCAGTGGGCAGGATGTTGTGGACTGAATTCAGGAAGGGGCCTCTCCATGTCACACTCGGTGACTGGGAAGCCAGGGATCATGTCTCAGCCACCAGCAAATGAGCCCAGCCCAGCATCTCTTTCCCCGAGGCCCACACCATTATCCCAGGGCCCACAAGGTCTTCCCTGCATGCTCAGATCCACCGTGCTTTCCTCCCATTGGAGCCACCAATACAGGGAGTTGAGGTCTGCAGTGCACGTGCAGGGGGCGGTCTGTGAACATGATCAAGGCTCAGTTCACAGCTGGGATCAGGACTCAGATCATGACCAGGAATTGGGTTAAGTTTATAACCAGGGTCTCAATTGGTGCCTAGGATCATGGCTCAGTCTATGACCAGGATCAGGGGTCAGTGTATGACCAGGATCAGTGGTCAGTATGTGACTGGGATCAGGGTACAGTGTGTGACCAGGGCCAGGGCTCAGACTATGACCAGGTATAGGGGCTCAGTACATAACCAGGATTGCGCCCAGTGTTTAACCAGGGTCAGGGCTCAGCCTGTAACTGGAAAATGAGGATGAGCAAGGAAAGAGCCATCCGCACCCCTGCCAGCTCTAGTATCCGCATGTGCCATCCGCGCAATGTCTGCGGAGGGGAGACCCACAGAAACTGGCTGTCGATCCTGGCGGCAAACCACACTCGTTTTGCCTGATTTTTTCCCCTTCCCCTACCCTCAACCCAGCCAGGCAGCAAGGGAAGGTGTAATTAAAAATCAGGTTTGTTAACACGAACACGACGTACATAATATTTAAAACATCCAAGCGCCTTTAACTCGCTACCAACGTGCGTTTGCTCATTAAGCAGGAATTTTTTTTATGGCAGCAACACCGCAAATAGCTCTTATTAAAATGCTCAAAACACCATCTGGTCCTTAGCTGAGACTCTGAAGTGCTGCGGAGGTGGCCCGGCAGGCCTGGGGACCTGGAGTTCCCAGCGGGGTGGCAAGACTGGTTTTCCTACCTGGCCCCCCGAGCACCCCGGGTCTTGGCCTGCACCTTCACACCCTCACGCCACTGCACCCTCATGGCACCCCCATTTTACAGATGAGGAAATGGAGGCAGGAGGCAGGAGACACATGATGGGAATCACTCGGCTCATAAGAGGGGTCTTTCTGACTCCAGGCCCAGGCTGTGTCGGGGAGGACGTGGGAGGTGGTGAGGAGAAGGGCTTGGGGCAGGAGGGTGGCCACTGCCTGCTGCAGGGCATTCACCAAGAGACACCGTCCCTGGGGCTCACAGGTGGGGCAGGAGCCCACCCCCAACATGGCACCGTGGACAGGACAGCCGCCCCCATGGCACACTCCAGATGAGGTGGATGGCGCAGCCCCCTGAGCCACCCCTGGGGGCTGGGCTGGGTAGGTGCCATGGTGGGGAGGCAGGAGTTTTTGTGTTCTTGCCACGTCTGCTGGCTCTCGGGACTCCGGAACTGCTGGGGCGGGGCCGTGTTGCCAACAGGGATGACGGAGTCCCCACACCCACACAGCTCTGCTCCCCACACGGGGTCCTGGGCCAGAGGAGAGGGGCCAGGCTAGCGTTAGCCCCACACAGGCCAGGCAGGGTTCTCCCCATGGGCCCCCTCCCCCTTCCACCGGCTCCCTCTGCCCTCTCTGCCCACCCTCACCCACTCCCGGCTGCCCTCAGTGGCTAGGCAGGCTCCCTGTCTTAGGCCCTGTGCCAGGACAGACAGGAGAGACCCCCACTCACCCTCAGGGCTTTACCAGCCCAGGGCAGGTGAAGCTGGGCTGGCCTACGTGGAATGCAGGCACCCACACACCCCACACCCTCAGCAGCATCACCAATCAATGAGGGTGCGTGTCCGACTGAGCTGAGAACGCACTTCAGGATCCTTCTCAACACATACCGCAGGAGGCCACACCCACTGCCAGCGCTGGCGCATGAAGCCTGTCTGCACCCCAGTGGCATGGGGTGGAGTCAGCACTGAGGGCAGGAGGTCGGGGTCAGCTCAGCCTAGTTCTAGATGACGTCTCACCTCACCAGCGCTTGGTGACCACAGAGCATTCTGCTTCTGGCCCCGTGCACCCAGGCCCCAGAAACCCAGCCCTGCAGAACAGAGAATAGAGAGGCAGTCACACAGAGTGCCGCAGCCCTGGGGACAAGCCCTGGGGTAACCTAAGCCTGGAGTGTGGGGAGGATCTGGGGGGCTTCCTGGAGGAGGTGTGCAGTGTGAGGACACTGGTCAGAGTCTATCTGAGCCAAAGAAAGGTGGAGAGGAGGGAGAGTGGGGAGGTGCTCAGGCTTCCAGAGAAGGGGAGGGAGCAGGAGACTCCCCAGTGTCTGGCTGCACAGATGGCAGGGCCATCTTGAGAGGGGCCCAGCAGGGGAAGCCAGTTCAGGGAGGACTGCAAGTCGCATTTTGCCTTTCAGCCATTTGTGGAGGTATGTGCCCGGGAAGGGGGAGCCAGGGCTTTGGAGGGGAAGCTGGGCCACAGCACAGGGCAGGGGAGTGTGACAGAGACAAGCAGGGCCTCAAACAGTGTGTCCCGACTTCTGCACCTCCCAGTGGGCCTTGTGGACACAGATCAGGACTTAAAGCCAGAAAACCCAGGCCACGCCTCTCAGCCTCAGTTTCCTCCTCAGTAAAATGGGCATAAAATGACAGAGCTCAGAGTTGCTGTGACAGAGGGGGCAGGAGGTATGTGGCTTCCAGAACTACAAAGGCCTTTGTATTATTTATGTACAAAAAAACACAGTGGGCACAGGCACCCAGAGACACACACACACACACACATACACTTAAATGGCTGCATGTGCACACACATGCATACACACACCTACACAAATACATGCATGCACACACTAGCAAGTACTGTGCACACATATGTATACATACACAGGTGCACACATGTACACGTGTGCGAGTGCATGTGTGCATGTACCATGAGACCAGCAAACACATGCACACACATATACCAGTGCATTGTCACATACGCACATGTATGACATGGACACACGTGCACAGAGTACTCAGAGCTCCGCACATCCCGCCATTATTCTCACGCCTCATATGCGTGGCTTCAGTCAGCATTAGCAGACATCAGACACAACACCCTGATGGTAAGAAAACAACCACCAAACATTCCAGTTAATAAACTGATTTATGACATATGCCAATAAAAGTGAAAGCACGGAAAGTGTTAAAAATGAACAACATGTAGAAACTCCCCCTCCATCCCCCTCCATCTGTGCTTGGGTCCCACGATGAGAGCCCACAGGACGAAGCCCACGGACTTGGAAAAGGACTTCCTGAAAACCTGGGGTCGCACAGCCGCCCACCCTGGAGACGCGGGACGGATGGAGCCTGGCACACGGCTCAGAGCAGGGCCTGAGGACTTGGCAAGCGTGGGGCGTCCTTCGCCTAGCCCCTTCCGGGCGATAAGTGGCAGTTTTTAGAAAGTGTCAACTTATTCCCAGCTGTTGTTGCCAAAAAAAGGAAGAAAGAAAAAAAACCCTCATGGTTTCAAGGAAACTCACAACAACTTCAGAAAGGCGTGTGAACATGATGGATGCACTCGCTCCCCGGAATATGCAGCAGAGGCCAGGGGCCTCCAATTTGTCACATGCATTTTGGAGCCACTGGAAGTGGGCCGGGGAGCTGGGGACCTCTTCCGGGTCTGGCATTGTTCCTCCCCAGGCGACGCCGGGCTTCCTAAAAGGAACCATCTTTTATTTCTCTTTATTCCCAGGAATAATGGCTCTTGACATAAACGACTCCCGCTAGCAATTAGCCGTGATTAATGTAGAAGCCGCTGCAGAAGTGGAGGAAGTTCTGCCGAGAGGGTGGGCGACAATTGCATATTCATGGATTTGGAACAAACATCGGTTTAATGGGGAGGGAGGGGGAGCTCCCTAGGACTTTCGTCAAAGCCCTCGCCAGCCTGGGATTGGACAAAGGGTGTGGGGTGGCCAGTGACTGGTGGCAGGGCTGGGGTTAGAGGGCTGAGGCCAACCACGGGGGTGGCTCCCTGCCTGCATGGACGCAGGCACCTTGAGCATCCAGGCCCAAGCCCCACCGCGTGGGGACACCCCGTCAGTCCTGCAGTCTAAGCCAGGCCCTGCCCTGAGCACAAACGCACACCCTCTCCTTCGATCCACACGACGGTCCTCTGAGGGGGGCACCTGTCACCCTATTTCATGGATGGGCGACTGGGGCTCTGAGAGGTTGGGGAGCTTGGCCAGGCCACACAGCAATCATTAGGAGCACAGACATTGAAACCAGAAACCTGCTGTGTCAGTCTCTGCATGCCTCAGTTTCCCCAACTGGGAATGGAATAACAGGACCCACCTGGTCTGGGGCTGGGATATTCTCATGCGTGCCCCCACCCACCATCGCCTGGGGCCCATATGAGACCCAGAGTATGCCTGAATGTCAGAATACCCCATAAACCTCCGTGTCCCCACCCTCCTCAGTGGGACAGGGCAGGGCCTGCTGTGTACCATCCCTCCCCACCTCCACCTGTCCCCAAGATTCCTATTCCTCTCCCAGGGCTCTGCGAGAAGATGGCCGGGCTGTCAGC
This sequence comes from Cheirogaleus medius, assembly GCA_008086735.1. Classification (NCBI taxonomy): domain Eukaryota; kingdom Metazoa; phylum Chordata; class Mammalia; order Primates; family Cheirogaleidae; genus Cheirogaleus; species Cheirogaleus medius. Next base: position 76,828,464 of record VBSM01001124.1, on the reverse strand, counting down.
TCCCCTTCCTTGTTGAATTTCAGGGCTCGTTAGTGCACAGTAGTTAAAGGGCTAGGGAAGCGCTCATCACCCCAGCAACGGCCCAGCCATTTGGGCCTGAAATGGGCCGAGGCAACTCCTGCCAGGGACAGCTCCCCCCAAGAGAAGAGCCCACCCGGGCCAAGCATCAGCAGGCCCCTCTCCCAGATGAGAAGCCTGAGGGCCTGTCAAGACCTGGGCTCCAAGTGTCCCTCTCTCTGGAGTCCTATGTCCCCATTGAGTCCCCAACATGCTCGTTTGCCTTCATACCTGCCCTGGGGCCCTCAGGCTCCACTGTCCCATGGCTCAGCCCTGACCTTGGCACCCTGACTCCTCTCCTTCCTAGAGCCCATAGCCAACCCTCAGGAAACCCCACTGGCTCCACCTTCCAGAGGACCCCAGAATCCAGTCCCTTCCCCACCGTCCCTGACATCCTCGTCCCACCCCAGGGACAGCCAGTGTGGCCCTGAGTGCCCTGGCCTCTGCCCCCACCCTAGCTCCAGCCCACAGCAGCACATGGCCCTTCTAGATCAGTGTCTCTCCACCTGGCTTTCTCATCCCTGCCCCCACCACCTAGGAGCCCTTTTGGAACATTTTTTCCAAGTTCACCCCTCATGGAATTTTAACCCTACGGGAACCACATGTCTGTCTGCACATCATATGTGCATCTGTGCCCCACACGCAAACAGTAAGACCTCTTCGCCTCCCAAGAACTTCCCCAAGAACGTTCCCCTTGGGGGTGAGACCCCCCTTAGGAATGCGTGTGCTAATGCGTTAATGAGATCATGTCACTTCTCAGCTCTAAACCCACCCGCAGAACAAGCCCAAGTCTGGGCCCCTGGAGCCTCCCTGTGGCCCCCCATACCCCACGGCCTGCCTGACACCTCTGAGACACCCCACAGAGACGGCACGTGCTCCCCTGTGCTCTGCACCCAGCCCCAAGAGGGCAGGGGCCCCTGGGTCTCACTCTTGCAGGGTCCCAGTGCAGAGAACCGTGTCTGAGAGGTAGCAGGTGCAAGGTGACCATCTGCGGAGGAAGAGGCTTCCTCCCACAAGCAGAGGGACAGGAGGAAAGTGAGCCTCGAAAATGCATCCTCCGTGTGGCTGAGGGATACATGTTTGCACCCTGCCCATCCCATTTTACAGATGAGGAAACTGAGGCACAGAGAAGGAAGCCACCCAACCTAAGCCACACAGCCACACCTGCAGATCTAAGCAGACACCTAGGTCTGCAGCGGGGCCACTGCACAGGCGCCGACCTGAGCGGTAACACAGGGCCCATGCCCATGAGTGCCCAGCTGGGTTTAATGTGCTGCCGCTACCCTGCAAAATCTCACTAGTTTTTCCATGAGGCCCTCGCCTTTCATTCTGCACTGGGCCTGCACAGGACACAGCTGGCCCCACCTGCCGGAGCCTGGACCAGTGGGAGAGGTGAGGTTATGCAAAGGAGAAAACACTCCCAGCTCGCAGGGGCTGTCCTGATGACAGACGCGCCCCCCCCCCAAGCCAGCCCCGGGACTCAGACAGGGGGCTCAGGGGGGTTCTCACTGGCAGTAAATGCTTTGGCCCAGAAATGGCCAATGTCGCCACCACAAGTCAGCCAGCGCGGGCCACCTGCTGACCCCACCCAACTCCAGGGCCAGGAGCGGCAGGGCCCCCAGAAGTGCCAGGAGCCAGGACAAAAAGCACTTGGCCAACTACACTGATGACCACTCCGAGCCCATCTGCCACCTCACACTAGACCCCAGGCCCCGGGCCCTGATCTTGGCCCTGAGGTTTTTGCAGGGCAGCTGCCACCAGCCTCTGCCAGCTCCCAGTCGTCATTGTCATTCCAGCCCCGCAAGCCTCCGCGGAGGCTAAACGTGAGCTTTATCTAAAGGGGAGGGACAGAAAGTGGTCCTCGCAGCAACTCAATTAATCCTCCATCGGAAATTCCAACACAATCAATTTGGGGCGCTGACTGACATCCTAACACAGTAATTAGGAACAACTTTCAACTCTGGGCTTCCTTTGAAGATTGTAATTGCAATTAATTAAACATCCTCTCCGCTCCTCTGAGTCCATTCCTAGAAAACTGGAGCAGGGGCAGGAGAGGGGGGTACCCAACCCCTGTTCCTGGCAGCCCAGGAATCAAAGGGGACACCTGTCTCCTTTGAACATCAAAGGGCGTGAAGTCTAGGGGGGCAGCCGGGAGGTGGAAAGAACCCAGCCTGGGGATTTGCAGCCTGCACCCCAGACTTCTGCTCTCCCTCCGGGGCTCTGCCTGCACCCAGGATCACGGGGCCCCAGGACACCTATCTGCTCAGCACGGTCATATCCGGGGTCACATTGGCACATTCAGAAACTATTAACTGAGACCTACACAGCCAAGTGCAGGTCTAGGAACAGGGTCGGCAGTTCGTGGAACAGGTCAAAGCCCTGCCCTGGCGGAGCTGCGGCTCCCCTGCGACTTCGCCTCCCGGTCAAGGCTGCTGCGTTCTTGGCCGAGCCAGAGAAACGGTGGGTGGCCTCAGCCCCTCAGAGGAAGCAGGACCCTGGAAGGCAGCCCTGACCTCTGGACAGAGCAGAGGTGGCCAGGCCTGGGTAAAGACAAGGGAACAATAGTAGCCACTGATTACAGAATGCAGGTGGGCAGGTATCCCAGCTCGGCATACCAGCTGGTGGAGGCTGTTCACCAAACCTGCCTGTGATGCTGTTTTACAGGTGAGGACTGCACCTCAGAGAGGGCAACAGGCTTGTCCAAGGCCACACAGCTACTAAGAGAAGGAACCAGCAAGCTCCTACCTCCAGAACCCTCAGAGCCCAAGGGCGGCTGGTTGGGGAAACCAAGGGTCCCATTAGCCCCTTTGCCCCAGGGGAGGTGGCTGGGGCAGCCTGCACGTGGGGGCGGGAGAGAGGACCATCATGGGGAAACAGCTGCCCTCTCTCTGCAGGGGTCTCACTGTGCCAGGCTGAACTCAGGAGCCCAATCCCAGAATCTCTCTCACAGTCCCCACGACAGCCCCAGGGGGCTCTGTCACTGTGGTCCCAACCACAGCTGGGAGGACCTCGGGCCCTAAAAGAAGCAGTGATGGCTGAGGGTGCTGAGTCAGCGGGCAGAGGCCCCAGTATTCACGCCAAGTCCTGTCTCCCCAAATCCTTCACTGCAGCCGCTGCCCAGCCAGTGGGCCCCAGAGCCCCCCAAGGAAACAGCCACAGTATTTTAGCATAAACCACGGGCTTCGTTCAGAAAAGATGGCAGAGCTTCCGGGCAGTCAGTGGGAGGAAGGCAGGGGTGAAGTGCTGCAAACCAGGGCCAGGATCTGTGACTTTAGAAAGAAGGTGTTTCCCCCTAATTTCCAAAAATAATTTGAAGCATCATTCTGACAGTCACAGTCCAGGCATCATAAGACTTGAAAGCCCGACAGCTAGAGGAGGCAACACAGCCAGAGAGGAGGGGCAAACTAACCTGAAATATGCCTGAGGAAAGTGAGAACAACTGGGCACAAATATCCTTTGAGCACCCCAGCAGCCATAGCAAAAAGGGCGACGTGAGGGCTACCTGGCTTTCCCTGTGTAGCGGGGGGAGGCAGAGGAAACTGAGTCCCAGGAGGGATCACACCCAGGCTCCCGTCTAAGGAGCAATGAGCAGCGTGTCCTGATACCCTCTTACCCTCCATCTGTGGGCTCCTCGAGGCAGGAGGTGCGTTCCCTCCGTGAAAGCCCAGCCTCAGCACTCAACATGGCGAAGCACAAATGCCGAGAAAACAAATCAGATTTTCAACTGTGCTTTACACAAAAGACAGAGACCCCACCCTGTGGCCATTTCTGACTATGCCTCTCCTTGGGAACAGTGTGTCTACCTGGAGGGAAGGCGTGAGATTTAGCAGAAGTCAACCCTGGGGCCAAATCCCAGGGCTGGCCCTGTCTGGCTGCGGTGTGCATGGCGGTCAGCTCCCCATCATTCCTTCCACCCTCCCCCACTGTGGGCCACCACAGAGTTCTGGACCTTACTGTCAGAATCCAATCAAGGTCACCCTACCCCTTTGTCACAGGGATTGGTGCAGGTAACCCAGACCTAAGCCAATCAATGCATGTCATTGCCTGGGCCACAGGGACTGTTTGGAAGTGGGCATGTGACCAAGCAGGACCAAGCGGTCATTAGGGGAAGCTCCCGGGGCTTGTGGGACATCCTGCTGCTCCAGGTTTTTGTTTCCAATCTGTCATAGACCCATATTTTTGTGAGCTGCTTTAAAAATAAATTTCTGGAAAAATAAAGTAAAAAAAAAAAATAAAAAAAGTATAAGCCTCCAATTTTTATTATTATACTCTACAGTCACAATATTGCTCTATCAAAGTGTTATAAAAGTGTCTAAGTGATTACTCTCAACTGCTGCTGTTTCGGGGAGGTGTGTGCTCAGCCCCCACAGGGCAAACCGAACTGCCAAAGGGTTGACATCCCTGGGAGGCCCTTGCCCAGTGAAGACAGGGGGTTGGTGATTAATCTTTGGGTCCTTGTCCCTCAAGTGGGATGGCTCCCAGGCACAAGGCATGCTCTACGCTGTCCACCCTCCAGTTGCCCACAGGGTAACTTGCTTTACACCACCCCATTACCAGCGCCCTCATTTTCCTACCTGTGTTCCCACATCCCAGTAAACCGCTTCACCCAAATCATGTTCAGGGACTGCTTCTGGGAACCCAGACAATTCATATACAACATAGGATACATAATATATAATGTTACTGTGTTGTCCTTTCAGGAGTCAAATGCATGAATATTATTACAACGTAACTGTTTGTGCATCTCTCTAAAATTGAAGAGACAAGTCCACACGTGGAAGGAGCCTGGGCAGGGGCTGGCGGCCTCCACCGGGACCTGCAGCAGCAGAAGAAAGAAGTGGGGACCCCTCTTCCACAGCCCCAGGCCGCTGCCTGCTCCAGAGATGAGCGTTCCCTCGCAACTAGTTCTCCAGCAAAACCAAACAAGGGCTTGGAAAAGCCTTTCTCCCCACAACTAGGAAGCTATAAATAACTCCTAGATTAGAAAAAAGAAAAGGGGAAAGCTCTCACTCCATCTGCGCTGAAGTGGGGACGTGGCCTCCCCTTGCACACCTGGAATCCAAACTCCCCATGCAAGAGAAGGCTGATCCTTTGGACTGAGCACTTTTCCCTAAAGGCCACTCGATCCCTGCTTGGTGTCCTACAGATCAGAGGAGGAAGCCACCAGGGTCATGCTGTCACTCTGCCCTGCCATCAGCAGGCCCACAGCGGAGACAGTCCTGGGGTTTGTCACTTGCAGAGGGAGATACACCTAGGGTGGGGGCTGGGTCACTGGTGGCAATTCAGGGCTCAGCAAATTCTCTCAGCCCCACATAGGGGAGCAGGAGGCATCCCTGCTCCCCAGAGCTGGAGAGGGGCGACAGGTCTGAGACTGTGCCTTGTGGCGACCCCTCCTTGCTGTCCCTCTCCTCACCCATACTCTGTTCCCTCTGCTCTGCTGCCCCCTCTGCTCTCCATGCCCCCTCCCAGTGCCCCTCTGTCATGGAAGACGGGAGAAAGCTGCTGACCTTGAAGTCGGCACACAGGAAACTCAATCCCAGCTGCCCCGTGGAGGAGTCCAGCCTTGGTGTTCTGACCCATGGGTTGGGGACCTAATGCCCACCACAGGGCTATGGCCAGGGTCCCAGAGGGTGGGCAGGGAAGGTGGAGGACCTGGCCCAACCCACCTTACCCAGGTCTCTTCCCGCTGACAGCTGCCCTGCCGCCTGGCCAGCCTGTCTCCAAGGCCATTCCGATTGCTCTCTTTCATTCACTAAACATTCAAGCCCTATGTGGAGTCTTGGTCCCTCTGCTGCCTGGGCTGGCCTGGTGACTGAGCTGGGGTCAGAGCCCAGCCCCTGGTTGCCCCCACCCTTTCTGCACTGGGTCCAGCCAAGGCCTGTGCAGATGCCTGTCCCAGGGCGCGACAAAGCACCTCAGCGGGCAGGAGAAACAAAGGAAAACTTTATTCGCTCTCTGGGCGCCGAGGTCTAGGCTAGCCTGGGCGCGCTGGCCTCCGGCCCTGCGGGCCCCGGGAAGGCGCCGGCGGGGGCGGCAGGGCCCGGCGCCAGCAGGACTAGGCCAGGCGGCTGTCCGGTGCCCGCGCTGGCGTAGCTCAGCGCCAGGCGCTCCAGGCGCCGCTTGCGCAGGGCCGCCTGTGCCGTGGTGTGCAGTGGCCGCAGCAGCGCGGGGGGCGACGCGCCCGGGCCCCGCAGCAGGAAGTCGAAGCCCGCACGGTCGCGGGGGTCATAGAAGAGCGGCCCGCGGGCCGGGTCGGGGCCCGGCGGCCAGGCGAAGGGGAAGGGCAGCGTGAAGTCCTCGGTGAGCACGCGGATGGCAAAGTCGTCCTCCTTGCCCAGCGCGCGGTAGGCGCGCCCGATGCCGCGAAAGTGCGCCTCCCAGAGCTGCGTGTCCCCGCCGTAGATGTCCGGGAACCGGGGCTCGGGGCCGGCGGGACCTGCGGGCCGGCGGGGGCCGTGAGCTCAGCCACGCGGACAGCGGGATCAGGGACCACTCTGCGCCGGGCGAGCTGCCCACACGGACAGGGGCGCAGAGGCAGGGCAGGCGCAGACGTGGGAGAATCTGGATGAGCCTCAAAAGGCAAACCCTGCATCTGGGGGAGGTAAGGGCCCCGCCGTAGTAAAGGGGTGGTGGGATCCGCATTTGTGCGGGAACAGCCAAGGGCAGGAAGTCCTGAGGTGTGGAAGGGTGTAAACCGCTAATTATTAATATTATCTAGGTGGAAAGTTCCCTGGTGGGGAGGTGGCTGCACAGTTTGGCCAGCCTGACCACCAGCAAGCTGGGGCGTGGGGTTCCTGCTGCAGATAGTGGCCTTGGGGACAGGAGGTGAAGCAGTCACCCTCGGTTGGAAGTTTATCACAGGCTGTGCAAAGAATGGACTGTGGGGCCCAACCTGGAGGTCAGGTCAGATCCAGGTGAGAGTGAAGGCGAGGATGGGGAACACTCAGCTGGGAGAGATCGAAGGGCAAATGGCCAGGCCCTGCAAACCCAGGTGGAGAGCAGCCTGGGGCCACCGCCTGCCTCCCACCTGCACCTGGGGTCCAGGGGAGAAGCAGCACCAAAAGGACGAGGAGTCGGGCTGAAAGGGAGTTTGGTTTTGGTTCAGCCATGGCACCCTGAAAGCCTGTCCATGGTCCCCAGAAGGAGCCCAGAGTACTGGTCCCTGGCCACACCCTGCCTGGGCTGCTGTGCTCCAGGCCCTTGATTCAGGAGAGACGCCTTCAGTGTTTCTGCCATTCATTCATTCATTCAGCAAATGCGCTTAGCTCTGGGATATCGACGTGGGTGAAGCAGCTATGGGCCATCCCTGAGCACAAAGTTCCGGGAGGAAGATAGGCCCACGGTGGATGCAGGGCAAAGACCGGGTAGCTCCCTGGGGTGGGCAAGACTAGAGGCCGGGGTGGGAATGGATGAACCTGTACAAGGCTCTGACCGTGAGTTCTCTGGCCCCTAGGAGAGGACGACAACACTCAGTCCGTCTTGCCCATGAGGATACCGGCCCAGGAAGTCAGACACAGGCCCTGGACTGGGCGATCACTTTCCACTGAGCCATAGCCCCTGGCTTGAGAGCCTCTTGGTCATGACTCTCTCTCTCCTCCACAGACATTCATTAAGCACCTACTGTGTGCCATGCAGGCACTACAGCCATGAGCAACACAGACTTGGAGGTCCTTCCCTCCACCTGTGAGAGCTTGGGCTAGTCTTTTATCTTGCATGAGCCCCCGTTTCCCCTTCTAGAAATTGGAAACAACCAAGCCTGTTCTGCTGCCCTCGCAGACCAGACAGCCTTGGCCAACCTGTTCTATCCCTGGAGAGCACTTTCCCAAGTCAGCACCTCGGACAGCGCCAAAGCAGTGCCTGGTGCCTCAGACTCAGATGGGGGTCAGAGTGGCCCCCACTCAGGCTGTGAGCGGGCGTGGGTGAGGCCCGCTGGGCCAGCTCAGGGCCTGTCACTCTCAGCACCAAGACAGCACCTGGGAAGCTGCACCTGGAGCATCTGACCCAGATGGGGCAGGGGTGGTGCCTCCATCTGCTCAGCCTGCCCTGTTCACCTCGCCACCTCCTCCCTGCAGTCCTCTGGGGCAAACAGCTAGAGGCACAGGGCTGTCCTAGTGTCCCAGCCACTGGCCTGACTTCCCCCTCAGTACTAGCCAGTGGGGTGGGCAGCCAAGGGAAGGGCCATGGGGTGTTGCTCTGGGCAGAGCTAAGGGAAAGCTCAGGAGAAGAGGGGAGTTGTGGACAGCTCCCCCAGGAGACGAGAGGGCTGTGCTACTCCAACCTACCCTGGGCCCAGGGCATGAGAGGAGTGCCATTATGGGACTTGCATTTCACCAGGTGAGTTATGGGACTTTACCTGACTTGCAGACAGGTAAAGGGATAGGGCAGCAGCCAGGAGACCAGTGCAGCAGCCAGGACAGCCACCAAGGGGAGGGTGCCTTGGCCAGGCCAGGGCTGAGAATGCTCAGACTCTGAAGATAGAACCGGCAGGTTCTGCTGATGAGGGGCTGTGGGTGCGGGCATGGGAAAGAAGGAAGACATGGAGGTTTGTGGCCTGAGCCAGCAAAAGGAGGAAGTGCCCTTTCCCCAGACAGGTCAGCTGGGAGAGTGGCAGGTTGAGCTGGGGTCGAGACTTAATCTCCAGATGGGCACTGGGGGAATGCAGGAATGGCTCTGAGTCTGGAGTGGGTGCGGTTCCCAGCTGGAAAAGAGATGGCATTTAAAGCCGCGACACTGAATGACATCACATCGTTAGAAAAGAAAGAGGAGAGGCCCAGAACAGAGCTTGGGGCCCTCTCGGCTCACCAGCTGGGGAGAGGAGGTGGAGCAGGCAGTGCTGCAGGGGCAAGCAGGGGGCACGGGGCTTCTGGAAGCCAGGCATGGGGTGGGGACTCTGAGTCACATGCTGCTGACAGTCACGCCAAATGGAGCCTGAGGACTAACCTCAGATTTACCAGCGCAGAGGTCACTGGTGACCTTGACCAGAGCTTTTTCAGTGAGGTGTGTGGAGAGTGGGTTCAGAAGGAAGTGGGAGGGGAGGATTTGGTGGCAGGAAGGACATATAACCTGTGCGAGGCTTTGCTATAAGTGGGGACAGAGAAAGAGGGTGGCCGCTGCGAGGGAAGCAGGGTGAGGAGACAGGACAAATAACAGAGTGCTTTTGTGGGTGATAGTAACAGAGGACGTGTCGTGGTGCAGGAGAGAGGCTGGGGGTTGCCGGAGTGACCACGTGAGTAGGAGGAAGAGAGTGGGACAAGTGGATGGTGGCCTTGGCTGGAGCAGGGGCAGATGGAGTCTGAGGCACAGTGCAGGTGGGTAGGTGGCTGTGGTGGCGTCCTCTGATGGCTTCAGTTCCTCCAGGAAAGAGGGAGCAAAGCAGCAGCTGAGCGTGAGGACAGCGAGGAGAGTGCGGGCTTCGAGGGAGAGAAGGAGCGAGGCTGTTGCTAGGAGAGGAGCGGCTGGACAGACGGGAGCTGCAGTGGGGGCTGCCTTGTGCGCTGCTGCGGGCTGAGGTCAGGAACTTACAGTGCGGGCAGCTAGGGCTAGCTGCACAGAGCTGGCGAGATGGGGCAGTGGAAGTTGCCAGAATGGCACAAGAGAACAGGAGAGGGCCAGGGAGGGGTGTGAGAGGCGGTGACCATGGCAGAGCTGTGGGCAGGGGTGGGGCAGGAGGTGGGAGAGGTGGACGACAACATGGACTTCGCCCCCCTAAGGGCCTCCAGACGGCAGCAGCCAGGGAGGGGCTGCAGTTTGGATGCTGAGCAGGCCAAGGGGCTGGGGGCTGGGGGGAGGACAAAGTCCTTGGAGGGGAGGAGTCAGAGACAGAGGACCAGACCAGGGCAAGGGAAGAAGTCACCGAGGTAAAGACAGGGAGCTGGAGACAGGGTCATCCGGGGCAGTGACTGCGGTAGGGGCGGGTGGCAAGATGGCTGCCCCTCCAGAGAGCCAGAGCTGGGTTTTAGCGGGGGCAGGGGCGTGATCTGGAGGGGACCCTAAGGAGTGAGGAGGACTCTGCCCACCTCCAGGCCCAGGAGCCAAGGGGCTTCAGGAAGAGAACCAGCCTTCACCCCTGGGAGGGCTGTGGGGCAGCAGGAAGGAGAAGGGCCTTTAAGGGTTGGGTTCAATGCTCCCATCCTTGCCCAGCCCTGCTGACACTGTCCTGCTATGTGACCCTTCTGGAAGAGGGCGTCAGATGAGAACCCCAAATGCCACTTGCCCCCTTTTTCCTCTGTCCCCCTCACCCACGTGTGTCTCACCTGGAGTGGCTACAGAAGGAGGGGGCAGACCTGCGGGACTCGGGTCCCCGGAACAGGGGGAAGCCATGTCAGTGGCTGGGGTCAGGCTTCTGTTTACCTGGCTGCCGGGAGACTGGGGGAGGGGCCTGCTGGGAGGACAGAACCTTGCATTTAAAGGGGTCCCATTCTGAAAGGAGTTGGGGCTGGGGGTAGTTGGGGCTGGTGGGCTCGGTGGTCTCATGCACTGACCTCTCGTGGGCAGCCCTGCAGGCCCTCCCCAGCACCCTGCACCTCACCTGTCCCTGCGGCTGCTCCCTTCAGGCCAGCCTTCCCTCTGCCCCTCCCACTGCACCCAGCACGGCTTATGAGGCTAAACTCTGGTTAAATCTGCTCACTGCCGTTGCACAGGGCCATCAGACCTGGCACTCAGGCCTCCAGGCCAGCCCCACCAACCCTCTCTTCCTCCTGCCTTGCTCAGGCCAACCTGGTGGCCACAGGGCCAGCTTGTGCACACTGGTGGGCAGCCGAGGCCTCAGCACCTCACTGACCTGCCCTTCCCAGCTCAGCATCCTGCAGGTATTCCCAAGGTCCGTGGGTCCCAGGTTAGCAGCCACCATCTTCAGCAACTCTGGCATTCCCTGTGACATGGGTCAGACCCGGCCCTTGGCCACAGAGAGCCCATGGGGGTTGGGTTCCCCCAAAGCAGACCCAAGCATGGTCAGGGGCTGGAGTCATGATACAGAGAAGGGAACAAAGCCCGTGCAGGCACATGATGGAGTGGTGACTGCTGCAGGGCAACCTCAGAGCCACCTTGCCCACCAGAGGAGGGCGCAGGTGGGGGGGCTCGTCCCTGATACTCAGGAGACTCCTCAGGGAGAATTATTCCCCAACACGTGTGGCCTAAAAGCAGGCTCCAGGGGCCAGAGACAGCCTCAGGCAAAGACGTGAAGTGCCCCCAGGGGTCGTAGCTGGGGCCCTGGCTCCCTCTGGGGAGGAGCCCCCAGCTCCACACTGTGCTGTGAGCTGGCAGTGAACACCTGGGGTTAGAGCCATCACAGGTGCTGAGTGTCTCTTAGCATAGCCACACAGACAAATACCGCAGGGCTGCCATGGAGCCAGGAAGGGGCTTCATCAGCCACTGTCCCAGCCTGCATCTCCACACCTCCACACCTGCACATCTTCGTGCAGCAGCCTGTCCAGTTGCCCTTCCCACCTCCTCTGCAGTGCAAACTCCTCATCCTTCAGGTCCTAGCTCACACTGTCTCCTCCAAGAAGCCCTCCCAGCCTGCTCTGCACCTCAGAGCCCCACAGGCCTGGCTGGCCCTCCCATCAGAAGTCAACCAATTATATTTGGTGCCTCCCTTGCCTCCCATGGGCTCTCATATGTCCCAATGAGGACCCCAGGTTACACATGACCCCCATCCCTGAATCCAGGGCCCTATCCCTCAGGGCCACACCATCTGACCAGCTAGGGCTCTGCTTCTGCTGGGATTCCTTGGGTCAGGTGCCTTAGGGGGATGAGCAGGTGGGAGGCAGGAGAGGCCTTGGTTGCATGGTCAGGACCCTGCAGTCACTCTGCCTTCTTACCCCCTCAAGGACAGGCCCACCCAGCCTGGCAGCGGGCCTGAAATCCTCCCCCAAATGAGCTACACTCCATTTTCTCCCACTAACTTCAGCAAAGCTGGGTTGCAGAAGGGTCCCAACAGAAGCTGGAGTCTGAGCAGGACACTCACTTACTCTGGGCTAGGCAACCGCATTGCCTCCCCAGCCTCAGTTTCCCAATTTGTAAGGCAGGATAAAAGACAGCCTGCCTGAGGTTAAACTCGAAGATAATGGTACCTTTGAGAATGGTACAATGCAACAAAACCGGTATTCAATCTAGTTGTGAAGGATTACCCCAGCCTTGAGGGCTGGCTTCCTGGCCACCTCGAGACAGGCTCGGTATGGTTGAAGAGCCTCGGGTCTCATGGGGAGTGGGACGGTGGGAAGCCTTCCAGCCCTCCTCTGCAGCGTAAAAGTGTGCTGTGTGCTCACTGCTGTGAAGCAACATGAAATTGAGAATTCCCCTGCAGTCCCCACGCTACAGCGTGGGTCCCGCACAGCTTCCTCCCGTTTGCTGTCCTTTGGGGCCCTTCCTCCCCAACAACGTCACGTCACAATGCCGGGATGCTCCATGGCACCGTGCCCGGGAGCATGGAGTGTTTCTGAGGTCTGCCCAGCCACCAGGTCTAGGCCCTCCACTTCCTCGGCCCAGGCCCCACCCACCATGGCAGGAGCACAGCCAGCCCCTTGGACCTCACAGTCAGCTGTGGGCGGGGTGGGGGCCTGCATTTCACATGTGCTTTCCATCTTCCTGTGTTCCAGCCACACGGGCCACCCAACACCAACTCCCAGGGCAGCAGCTCAATCCCCAGCTGAGCCTGGTGAGCCCAGGCAGGGCGCTCACTCTGACGGTGCTCGCTATCAATAGTGCTGTTAGCACGAGAGGGAGGAACGGTCTGCACGGACATGTTCATTCCACAGACCCCCGTTGGCCAGGCACGGGAGCGTCAGTTGTCTCTAAACCACAGTCAGGGGAACATCTAAACTGCTATGACAAAGTGCCCCAAATACAGTGGCTAAGATAAGGTGGACGTTCTCGCTCATGTGCCAGCCCAGCCATCCAGAGCGCAAGGGCAGCTCTGCTCCACGGGGCCACCCGGGGACCCAGGTGCCTTCAGCTGGGTTGACATGGAGACGCACCCCACTGCACTCCAGCCTGCAGAGGGTGGGGGCAGGCATAGGCTGGCAGTTTCCTATCAAGAACATCCAGGGACCCCTGTACACTTCACGTCTCAATTCCCAAGGTGATAATTTGGCTGCAAAGGAGGCCGCGAAATGTCCACACCTGGGTGGCCAAGCGCCCGGCATTTGGAGCATTTGAAGGGACAACTTGCATTTGGCAGCAATGATTAAGACAGACCCGCTTTGTCTCACTCATTTGGGCTCCCCCAGAAGCCCAGGGCTCTGCTCCTGCCCGGGGGTCACGGCCTGACATTGCTTCCTCCTGCACTGTGACATCACGTCCTTCTCCCCCACTGCACAATTCCCTCTGCCTGCCTCCTCCAGCAGCACAAGCGGAGGCCCCTGCTTCCATGAGGGGCAGAGGCCTGCAGGCCCCTGGTCAGGCGTGCCTGCCCAGGAAGGACGGGCACTCGGGCCGTCTGGACCCGCCCAGCCCAGTTGGCCTCCCTAGACCATCCCCTCCTGGGGCTGCCACCACCAGGAGTTATTTTTAAAATCTCATTTTCAGAACACAGAAGAGAAAACCTCTTTCTTTGCCTTTGCCTTCCTCCCCCTCATTTTGCTGTGAGAGATTAGGAGCGGGCGGGAAGGAGGATGGGAGCCCTGGAAGACGAGGAGTGGGCAGTGCCTGCATGGGACCCAGGGTCTGTGCTGACACGGGCTGCCCCCCACCCTGTGGGCCCCAGAGCCCCAGGCAGGCCCCTCCCTGGACGGCCTCTGTAGAGGGACAGGACTGACCTGGGGCCAGGGCGGGGCACGGGTGGGTGTCCTCACCACCCTTCAAGAAGAGGCTTGGTCTGTCCCCGCTGTGCATATGAGGACAGGGGCTCAGAGAGGACAGTGGCTCCCTCAGCCAGGCAGTGCTGCAATCAGATTTAGAGCCCAGAGCCCCTGCTCGGGCCACAGCAGAGAGGAGGGGCCTACGTGAGGCCCTGGAGCCCGGGCTGGGCTCCCAGCTCTGCACTCGACAGGGCTGGGTGTGCTCCGCGGTTGTTGCTTTTGTTTTTCTGTGGTGGGAACACTTCACATGAAATCTACCCACTTAACAAGTTTTTAAGTGCACAGTATAATATTTTTAACTCTAGGTACAAGGCTGTAGAGCAGATCTCTGGAACTTACTCTTCTGGCATAACCGAAACTTTATACACGTTGAACAGCAACTCCCCATCCCCCCAGCGCCTGCAGCCACCCCTCCACTCTCTGCTCCCGTGGGTGTGACTATTTTAGATTCCGCATACAAGTGGAATCAAGCAGAATTTGTCTGCGTGGCTTATTTCATATAGCATAAAGTCCTCCAGGGTCATTCACGCGGTCAAATAAGGCTGGTTTCCTTTTTTTGTAAAGACTGAATAATATTCCACTGTGTTTATATACCACATTCTCTTTATTCGTTCATCTGACCATAGACACTTAGGTTGTTTCCATATCTTGGCTACTGTGAACACAACTGCAATGAACATGGGAGTGCAGACACCTCTTGGAGATCCCGATCGCATTTTCTCTGGATACGTCCCCAGTAGTGGGATTGCTGGATCATATGGTAGTTCTGTTTTTAGCTTGTCGAGGAACCTCTATAATGTTTTCTATATCTGCCGCACCACTTCCATCCCTCCCAACAGCACAAGGGTTCCCTTTCCCCACATCCTGGCCAACGCGCGTTGCCTTGTTTCAGTTTTCTTTAATAATAGCCATTCGTACAGGTGTGCGTGAAGGCATCTCTCATTATGGTTTTGATTTGTGTTTTCCTGATGATTGGCGATGTTGAGCACATTTTCACATACCTATTAATTATTTGTCCGTCTTCTCTGGAGAAACGTCTGTTCAAATCCTTCGACCACTTTTGGGACTGAGTTATTTGGTTTTCTGTTATTTTTATATATTTTGGATATATATTTGGATATTGACCCCTCATCAGATACAGGATTTGCAAATATTTTCTCCCATCCCATAGGCTGCCTTTTGGTCTTGTTCCTTTGCTGTGCAGAAGCTTTTTGGTTTGATGTAGTCCCACTTGTCTATTTTTGCTTGTTTCGCCTGTGCTTTTGGCTTCATATCCAAAAAATCGTTGCCAAGACCGATGTCAAGCAGCTTCCCCTACATTTTCTTCTAGGAGTTTTATAGTTTCAGGTCTTATGTTTAAGTCTTCTGTGGGGGTGTCAGTAGGTCAAACAGGGCCATCGTGCCCCAGGAGGGGTCCTCAGGGGGTGAGACCTTGCGGCAGGCAGCAGCCAGAGGAGCTGGTGGCAGGACCCACCTGGAGGAGGGGCAAAGGTGCCCACTGGCCCCTCCTGTCACCTCCAGTCAAACCACAGCCTCCACCATCCTGCCTGCCAGGCAGGCCCAGCACGTTGAACCAGCCACAGCAAGAATAAATGCTATGGGAGGCTTCGCAGAGGAGGTGGCCTGGGCTGGGTCTCCAGGGACAAATGGGAAAGTGCAAGCGGTTTCTTTAGGAAAGTGGGGGGTGGGGCACATTCCAGGAGGAAGGTGCTGCACAAACCAAGCCTCAGAGGGTGACCTAGCTGGAGCCTGGGAGCCAGGAGGAGTCTGGAGGGGCAGAAAGAAGGAGCTGGGGAGGGGGGGTTGGAGGGGGCTGCCCAGCCCTAGGTCAGGCCCCCTCCTCTCTCTGTGGCCCCCAGCAAGACGGGGACAAGCTGGAGCTCTCACACAGCCTCTGCTCCTGATGGGTAGTGTCCACCCCTCAGGGCCACCCAGGGCCTGAGGCAGCAGGATGACACCCCTTCCACCAGCCCTGGCTGGAGGGGACGGGAGGAGCAGCACAACCCGCCGGCCCCGCCCGCGCCAGCCCTGCCTGTGCCCACAGCGCCACCTGCCGGCTGCGCAGGGAGGCCTTGCCGTGACTGGAGCGGGGGCGGCGAGGCAGAGGAGGTGGCCAGGGAAGTGTTCAATGAGGCCGGAGGGAGGGAGGAGCCTGCCGGGCCCCACCAAGACGGCTTCCCCGGAAGGGGGTGCCAATGGTCCAGAGGCCTCATCCCCACCCTGGACTTGGGCCTGGGAGCCTGAGTTTGAGACCTGTTTCCACCACTGACTGTTGTGTGACCACCAGCCCATTCCTGGCCCTCTCTGAGCTTCATCCCAATCCCAGGGTAGTGAGCACACCTGGCTCCCAGGCTGCTGTGAGATGGAGGTGGCTGCCAGGCAGGGAGCCTGCATCCAGCAGGGGTTGATGGTGCTACCTGGTTCCCAGGGCTCATGGGGTAGACAGGTGCACAGCACGACCCAGCCAGGGCACTGCCACCCTGACGTCCACCGTTTCCAAATGCAGTGACGAGTAGGGGGCGTGCGCAGGGTCAGATCCCAGGTCTCAATAAGTGTCCCTGGCCTGTGTCCCCTGGGGTGCCCGCTTGGGGTGCTCAGATCCCTCCTCTCCATACAGCCCTGCCCCCCGACACTGCAGCGACAGAACGCTCACCACCTCCCGCTGCCCAGGACCTGCCGAAAGGTTCTCCTTACCCTCAAATGTGTTCCCTTAGGGAGAGTCTGCCTGACCAAAACCCAGCAGGCGACATCTAAGATGTTCTGGGAGTGGGGAAGGCCCAGAAGGTCTTGGCAAGGTCTTCAGCCCGGGCCTGTGAAAGACTCGTCCTCTGGCACTCAGCCTCCCGCCGTCCCTCCGCCTCCTACCTGGAGTCCTGAGCCCTGCAGGACCCCACTTCTCACGGCAAGGCCTCACTCTCTGCTCCAACGCCGCATTCCCAGCAGAGGCGAAATGACCGGTGAACAGCTCTCAACCAGCTGTCCACTGACGTGCAGAGTCTGCCAGTTGCTGTGGTGTAAATACTGCCACCAGAGCCGATTCGAGCCACCCGTGAGATGACACGGAATGCAGAGCTGGGAAGAGCTGTTCAGCGGCCACCATCACGTGGTCTTCCCAGCACACAGATGCAGTCGATCTGAATCCTCTCCAAGGCATAGATCACGGTAAAATACAGCCAAATAATTAGGAAGTGATGCATTTGCAGTATTTATTACCTTTGTTTTGAATGTAATCTATTTAACTGTAAGTTTCTATGGCCGTATTTCAAACCTCCTGACTTTGTCTGGAAGGCTGTTTGGGCTGTTTCAGTAGCCACTGGCCAGCACCGCCCAGCACCGCGTGGGAGACAGCTCCCAGCAAACCCAGGGCTCTCCGGCAGCCAGCCGGGCACTCCCACACGCCTGCTCTAGCCGCTTTGCGGCCAGGCTGCCCAGCAACCCTCCTGCATGATTGGTTTATGGACTCAGTCTTTAACAATCCTCTTCCTGGTGCAGGGGGCATAGAAGAACGTGAATTAGGGGTTTCCAGGCTTGGACTACTGTCACAATACCACCGACTAGGTGGTTTTTAAACAAGAGAAATTTATTTCTCATGGTTCTGGAGGCTGGACATCCAAGGTCAAGGTGCTGACAGTTTCGGTGTCTGGTGTGGGCCTTCTTCCTGGTTCTTAGATGGCCGTCTTTCTGCTGTGTCCACACACGGTAGAAACTGCTCTTTTTCCTTGGCAAGGAGTGTGTATTAGTTATCTATTGCTGTGTAACAAATGACCCCAAACCTTAAGCAGCTTAAAACAACACCGTTTAGCATCTCGGTTTCTTGGGTCAGGAGTCCAGGTGTGGCTCAGTGGAGTCCTCTGCCTCAGGGTGGAGCCTTCTCCCGAGGCTGCAGTGTTGGCTGGGGCTGGGCTCCTGAAGGTCAGCTTCCAAGCTCCTTCTTGTGGTTCCTGGTGGGCTGGGAACTGAGGGCCTCATTTCTTTGCTGGTTATTGGCCAAAGCCACCTGCAGTCCTTTGCCACGTATGACATGGCAGCTTATTTCTTCAATGGGGTGTGCAAGCGGGCAATAAAGCCAGGATGCCATCGAGATGGAAGTCACTTCTGTAACCTCATCTCAGGAGTGACACCTGCCATGGTTTATTTAAGAGAAGCGAGTCAGCAGGCCTGGCCCACACTTGAAGGGAGGGGATGGCCCATGGGTGGGGCAGGAATCATGAGGCCCTGTGCCTTCCCATCCACAGGGCGGGCCTCCTGCACCCACTGCAGGGTGCTGTCGGGTGGTGGAAGGGAGGAGACACCTGTCCTGGCACCGTGTAAGGTGAACCACACCTGAGACATGCAGGCCGGGGCCGAGGGAGCGCTGGGGCACCTGGGCCTCCTTCCTCCTGGGAGCTGCTGCCTTGATGCTGCTCCCACCAAAGCCCCGGCCACGCGGCCAAGGAGGCAGACAGGTTTATCCTGGTCCCGGTGCACCTCACCAGCACCTCTCCTCCGGGACCTCGTCTGGAACAGTGCAAGGGAAATGCCCTCATGGCTTGGACCCTGCCTCACTCCCCACGCTGGGCCCCCAGCCTCCAAGAACCTAGGTGGGCTCCACACGGCTCCTGCACAGGACTCCTGGGGGGACTTCTCTTCTTTCTGCAGTGAGGTTCTCGTGGGTGATGCCAGGCAAGGTTGGGAAAACGCACTCCGGCTGGCATTCACACAACAGGCCGAGGTCTGGTGGTGGCCTGGGGTTGGTGGTTCCAAGGACAATTTGCACCCACTCTGGAGAGGGAAAGGGCTGAGGCTGGCCCCAGAGGTCTGTCGCAGAGGATGGAGGATGAGCCACTCCTGCCTGGGCTCTTCCCTCGGGCACAGCCACTCTAGGGCAAGAGGGTGAAGAAAACCAAACCCTGGCTATTCCTCCAACACACCTGCCCTACATACACACCTGCCCCTGCACACACACCTGCTCTGCACACACCACTGCCCTGCACCCACACCTGCCCTGCACACACCCCTGCTCCACACACATCCCTGCCCTGCACCCACACCTGCCCTGCACACACACACCTGCCCCTGCACACACACCTGCCCC
>VBSM01001124.1:76793343-76809358 GCA_008086735.1 Cheirogaleus medius | reverse complement strand
CACACACACACCTGCCCTGCACACACCCCTGCTCCACACACATCCCTGCCCCTGCACACACACCCCTGCCCTGCACACACACATCTGCTCTGCACACACACACCTGCCCTGCACACAGCCCTGCCAGCCCAGCCCCACAGGCCCCCCAAAACCCCCCATTCCCCACCAGCCCTCCTCACTCCGTTGCTCCATCTCACTGATCTTTCTCTCCTGGCTCCTCCCATCGCCACCCCTACTTCTTCTCCTTGGGGATTTTCCTCCCCGTGCCCACAAGGGCACCTGCACTATCTCTGCACACCTGGGCAGTCCCTAAGGTGCAGACACAGACACACTCCTCCACCGGAAGTCATGGTGAGCATGGGAGGGGGAAGGAGGGTGCAAGGAAGGAGGGCTGGGTGCTCTTCCCCCTCCATCCCCAGCAGTGGCTGCCCTGCCAGGGCTCCAGCCATGCCTTCAGGTCCAGGGCAGTGACAGCTCCCCTGGGACTGGTCCCTGGGTGCCACCTCCTCCTCCTGGCAACCCTGCTCACACCTCTGCCCATGTCCCTCCATACAGTCCCCGGATTTGTCTGGTTGGATTCCGTTCCCATCCAATACCCAGGGACGCATGGGATCCCATGATCTCCATTTCTGGGGTCAGGCTTTTCCCTGCCTCCCATCCTCATGGAACTCACCCCACCTCACCTGCTAGCACAGCTCTCATTTACTCTGCAAAAACAGACAGCCTTACCTCTGCCCTGTGCTGCCTGTGAACACCGACCCCTTCTTGGTCCTTGCCTAGACAGGCCCTGACCTGCCCACCCCACCTCTGCTGCTCTGGCTTCCTGTTGAGCTTCCTGCACTGCCGGGCAGAGGATGAGTCCCAGGGCACCCCAAGTCTGAGCACTGAGGCTGCATCTGCAAATGCTTGGCACCATCAGCCAGCAATGACATCTTGCTGTCATTGTTTGCAGAGACGCCCCTGGTCTGGGGCAGAGGCCACCCAGTTTGCCCAAGATTCTGGCACTGGAATCACAACAACACCCCGGCCTGCCAGGCACTGTGCTGGGGCCTCACCCCTGTCCTCTCATTAACCCACAGAGCAGCCCAGGAGCTGGGGCAGCAATGCTCCCATTTTACAGATGGGGAAACCGAGGCTCAGAGAGGTGAGTCGCTTGCACCAGGTGGGTAGAGGAGGACTGGACTTGGTTCTGGGCAGCCTGCCCAGCCCCATGTGCTGCCCCAAAGACCATCCCTGCTCCTGTTCTTGTGGCTGGTGAGGGTGCCAGAGGTGTCTGACAGCAATACCCAGAGGGGAGCCCAGCACATCACAGGTGCTCAGACTCAGACCCGGACGCCTGCCATCAGCACAGGAACCTGTGTTCATCAAAAAAATGTCCCAAGCTGGACCTGCAGATCTCGCGGGAGACAACAGGCTCAGAGAAGGAGGGACAGGCCCGAGGCCTCACTGAGGACACAAGTACACTCATGCACGCACAGACACGGACACACACAGGCACATGCCTTCCGCAGAACACAGACACTGTCCCTGGAAAGGATGCCGTGGACACTGGAGCCATTGTGACCTCAGGGTGAGGTCAGGGCCGGCCACAGCGGGGGAGGGGCAGTGTCCAGTGATAGGGCTGGTCCACGGGTGTGAGGCCAGAGCTGTTGGTGGGGGCCGGTGGGTCCTCCGCACCGCACCCCAAGCATGGACAGGCAGCATCCTGAAAGGCCACACAGCCGCGCCTCAGCGGGCAGGACGTCGTCAGCCCTGTCCTACAACGCCAGGTCAGCTCAGCCCTGCAGGGAACACGGCAGCGCCTGGGGGACCCTGCCTTCTCCCCACAGGGGCCCTGGCACCCCCATCTCTCTGCAGGGCAGCAAGGGACCCTCTGAGGGGCACCTGGGTTGAACCCCCAGGCCCTGTGTGGAGGAGGGAGGGGTCCTGCCTGCAGGAGCAGCCTTGGAGGGATATGGGGTGGGCCTCACTGCGCCGCAGCCCTTGCTCGGTGGAGCATGGGATGTGAGGACCAGGGGGCACCCGCGCGCCGGTGTGTAGACGGACGGACGGACAGACGGACTGTCCGCCTGCTTCTCAGAGCCTCAGCTCTCCTCGGCGGGATGGACATGATATGACATCCAGTGTTCCTGCAGAGACTTGAGGGAACGTGAATAAAGGAAGGTTCTTCTATAACCTTCCAGAGCCCCAGGGACCCATAGTGTTCCCAGAGTCCCGGCAGACACAAAGGGCAGCTCCACCTTCCTGTGTCTGACAGGCGGTCAGAGGCCGGCCCGGCCCTGACCCCCAGCCCAGAGGGCCCCTCTTCCGTGGGGGCCCCGGAGCAGGCTCTGCTGTCCAGGCGCTGGCCCACCCCCAGAGCCGGGATTCCCAGTCGTGATCCGTGTCGCCGCAGGCTGTGGCAGGAGCATCTTGGTACCTGCCTGTGAACGCTGCTATTTCGGGCCAGGCATTGTAGTCCCTCTGTCAGGCCTGTCTCCTCTGTCACAGCTTGTGATGGTTCTAAGCCGAGAAAGCAGTTCCCACCACAGATGTTTGCTAATAGCGTGTTCGCATTGTTTTTCTATTTTTAAAATTACATTTGACTCTGGAGGGCGCAGGGGCTGTGACATGGGTTTGGGTGGGCGAGTTAGGGGCCTTGCTGGCGCCTGTGGCCCTCGCCCTGACCGTCGCCGTGCCCAAGGCAGACCAGGCTCCAGCTCGGGCTCTGGCCAGCAGGGGAGCGGCAGAGTCAGCACCTGCCAGGCTCGGGCTGGAAGGCCAGGCTCTCCTGGAGCAGGGAGTAGCTGGTTTTCTGGGAGGCCACAGGAAGAGGGAGGCTCCTGGGAGAGATAAAGTTTGCCTTGACTTTACAGAGGCCAAGAGAGCAGGCCTCGAGGGCCTCCCCAGAGCTGCCCTGGCCCTGAGACCCCAAGAGATGTCAGAACACACAGTCTCCAGGATTCAGGCTCTGGAGTCAGGGCCAGGTCCTCGCCTGTCCCCGTCCTCATTGTAGATGGTGGAGGATGATGAGGCGGGGTCAAGCAGAGGTGAGGCCAATGAGAATCGAGGCTCTATCCCTGTCCGCAGGAAGCTGTGTTCAGCTGGGATGAGCTGCACTATTCTCAGGATGCTTTCATTCATTCATCTCTCATTCATTTATTCAATCATCCAACACACTCACACTGGAACCTATTGGGATGGCTTTACCCAAATGGAATGTCCTTGGCCAGGCCTTCCTGACCTGGGGGAGTCCCTGGTGGGGCTGAGCTGAGCTGAGATTGTGGGACATGGTTGATGACATCCTACCTGCCAAAGTGTAGCTGTGTGGCTTTTGAAATGCCACCTGTCCATGGCTGGGGTGTGGTGTAGAAGACCCCGTCCCTGCTTCACTTCTCCACCTTGTGGCCCCAGCTGACAGTCCAGAGCTTTCTTGTCTCCCCCCTGCCCAATATGTGAGCCCCACAAAAGAAGGGATTTTTGTATATTTTGTTAACTAACAAGCCCCCTGGCCCTAAAACAGTGCCTGGCACATAGTTGGCACTTAATAAATACTCACCAAATGAATGAAGGCAAGAAGGAGTGATTCTACTCTGGGCACTATGTAAAGCTCAGGGACTATATGAGTCTGCATGGGCTGCCATAACAAAATACCACAGACTGGGTGGCTTAAACAACAGACAGTTATTTCTGACAGTTCTAGAGGCTGGGAAGTTCAAGATCAAGGTGCCAGCAAATCAGTTTCTGGTGAGGGCTCCCTTCCTGGCTTGCTGACAGCCACCTTCTTGCTGTGTCCCCACATGGTGGTAATAGAGAGCACTTGGTGTTTTCAGTGTTTCTGATTTTAGCCACTGTAGTAGATGTAGAGTCATACCCACTATGGCTTTCATTTGTTTCTCTCATGAGGAATAATACTGAGCACTTTGTATGTGCTTATTTGCTACCTGTTCATCTCCTTTGGTGGATTGTTCAAGTCTTTACCTATATTTTGTTAGGTTGTGCTTTTGTTTTGTTTTGTTTTGTTTTGAGGCTTCTTTATATATTATAGATATAGTCCTTTATCAGATATGTGATTTGCAAAACTTCCTCCAAGTCTGTAGCTTATCTTTTCACTTTTTATAGATATCTTTCAACCTAAATAAAAGGCAGAGAGAGACTTTCTTTAAAAAATAGTAATTACAGGCTGGGTGCAGTGGCTCACGCCTGCAATCCTAGCACTCTGGGAGGCCAAGGCGGGAGGATCGTTTGAGCTCAGGAGTTCAAGACCAGCCTGAACAAGAGCAAGACCCCATCTCTACTAAAAATAAAAAGAATTTAGCTGGACAACTAAAAATATATGGAAAAAATTAGCCGAGCATGGTGGTGCCTGCCTGTAGTCCCAGCTACTCGGGAGGCTGAGGCAGAAGGATTGTTTGAGCCCAGGAGTTTGAGGTTGCTGTGAGCGAGGCTGACGCCATGGCATTCTAGCCTGGGCAACAGAGTGAGAGACTCTCTCTCAAAAAAAAAAAATGGCATTTATTCAGGAACGGGCATTACAATGGGAATACAAGCACATATAGTAAATTATGTGTGTATTCAAGGAGGTTGGGGTAAGAGGACGTTTTTAAAGGCAAAATGAAGATGATTACATAAATTGTTTTGAAACAATAATCTTAGCTACAATGATCAATAACAAGGGTGGCATCAGTCTAAGGCTAAATATGCAGTTGCTGGGCAGATGATTTCCCCCAATATTTTCTTCAAAAAGTTTAGGTTTTACCTTTAGGTCTATGATCTAGTTTGAGTAAATTTTTATATGTGGCATGAGGTATAGATTGGGGCCTATTTTTTGCATGTGTATATTCAACTATTACAGCACCATTCATTGAATGATTTTCAATTGAGTTGCTTTCACACCATTATCAAAAATTGATTGGCCTCATATGTATGGGTCTTTTTCTGGAGTCTCTGTTCTGCTCCATATATTTATATTTCTGTGTTTTCATCAGTATCACATTGTCTTGATTACTTTAGCTTTATAGTAAGTCTTGAAATTGGTAGTGGTCTTGAAAGCAGTCCTCCAATTTTCTTCTTCTTCAAAATCATTTTGTTTATCCTAGTTCCTTTACCTTCCCAACAGATTTTAGAAACAGCTTGTTGGTTACTACAAAAAAAAAATCTCCCAGGGATTTGATTGGAATTGCATTGAATATTTAGATAAACTTAGAGAAAATTAACATCTTAACAATATTGAGTCTTCCAATCCATGAACATGGTATATCTCTCTACTTATTAAAGTCTTCTTGATTTTTTTCATAAGTATTTTATAGTTTGCAGTATAAAGACCTTACAATTGTCAGACTTATACTTAAATAACTCATTATCTTTAGCTAATGTACATGGTACATTTTTTATTTCAATTCCCAATTATTCATTGCCAGTATATAGAAATATGATTATTTTTGTATATTGACCTTATAATTTGCAAATTTGCTGAACTCACTTTTTAGTTCTAGTAAGTTTTTTTGTAGATTCTTTGGAATTTTCTACTTGGATAATAATGTCTCCTACAAATAGAAGACATTTTCTACTCTTTCTTTCTCTCCAACCTGTATGTCTTTCATTTCTTTTTCTTGACTTTTCACCTTGACTAAGCCCACAATACAATGTTGAATAAGAGTGTTAATAGCATACATCCTTGCCTCATTCCCAGTAATGTGGAAAAAAACATCCAGTCTTTCACTAGCAAGTATGATATTAGCTGTACGATTCTCATAGATGCACTTTATTGGGTTGAGGAAGATTCCTTAATCCCTGTTTCTATTGTGAATAGATGATTGAGTTTGCCAAATGCTTTCTCTGCAACTATTAAGATAATTATATGATTTTCTTCCTTAGTCTGTCAATATGATGAATTACATTGATTGATTTTCAAATGTCCAACCAGTCTTGCATTCCCAGGATAAAAGATCATGGACGAGTGTTTCTATATATTTTGAGTTATTTTGTTAAGAAAGTTTGCGTCTGCTCATGGAGGATATTAAACTGTAGTTTTCTTTATTTACAATATGTTTATCTGGTTTTGGTATTAGGGTAATGCTTGACTCATGGAATTGGTCGAGAAGTGTTTCCTCCTCTTCAATTTTCTGGAAGAGTTTTGTAGCGTTGGTATTATTTCTTCCTTAAATGCTTTGTAGAATTCAAGACTGGAACCATTCGGGCCTAAAGTTTTCCTTGTGGGAATGTTTTCAACTACAAATTCAATTTTTACAATAGATATATGGCAATTCTTGTTATTTAATTCTCGAGTGAGCTTTGGTATTTTATGACTTTAAGGAATTTGTCCATGTAATCTAAGTTGAATAAAGTTATGAATAACTATTCCTTATGATCTTTTTAATGTCTGTAGTACCCATAATGATGTATTCACTTTTATTCTTGATATTAATAATTTGTGTCTTCTCTCTTTTTGTCCTAATATATCCTGCTAGTGATTTATCAATGTATTCATCTTTTCAAAAAAACACCTGTTAGTTTCATTGATTTCTATTTACCTACATTTTTACCATTTCCAATGTTCTTCATTCTTTTGTGTAGTTTCCATCTGATATCATTTTCCTTCTATCTGAAAGATTTTCTCTAACATTTTTTGCAGTGCAGATCTTCTGTTGATAATCTCTTATGGCCATTGTATATATAAAACAGTTTTTATTTCACCCTCTGTTTTTAAAAATTTGGGGGGTGTATAGAATTCTAGCTTGACAGGTTGTTGTTTTGTTTTGCTTTGTTTTTCTTTCGGTGCTTTAAAATGATGCTCCACTATATTCTGGCTTGGATTGTTTCCAAGAAGAACTGTGCTCCCATTTTTTTTATTTCTTTCATGTGTCTTTTTTTCCTTGGCTTTTTGTTAGATTTGCTCTTGTGACTGGTTTAGGGAAATTTTAATTTGATGTGACTTGGTATAGTTTTCTTCATGTTTCTTTTGCTTGGAATTCATTAAATTTCCTGGATCTGTAGATTTATAATTTTCATTGAATTTGTAAAATGTTCAGATATTATTTCTTCAAATCTTTTTTTGTCCTCCGTCCTTCTCCTGTGGGGACTCAAATTCCACATACATAATGCCACCTGAAGTTGTCCCACTGATGTCTCACTGATGCTCTGTTCCACTTTTCCCCTTTTTTCTATTTGTGTTTCATTTTTGGACAGTTCTTATTGCTGTGTCTTCAGGTTCACTAATCTTTGCTGCTACAGTGTCTAATCTGCTGTATTCTTAATCTGAAACATATTTTTTATCTTTTTTGTATTTTCTGTGTCTCCCCTTAACATGCTTATGTTTTACTCTACCATGTTGAACATATGGAATATAGTTATATTAACCATTTTAATGTCCTTGTCTTCTAATGCTGTCATTTCTATGTTCATTTTGATCAATTGATTTTCTCCTCATTGTGAGTCGTATTTTCTTGCTTCTTTGCATGCTCGATACATTTTGACTGGATGCTAGACATTGTGAATTTTACCTTTTTGGGTACTGGATATTCCTATACTTTTTTAATATTCTTGAACTTTGTTCTGGGACACAATTAAATTATTTGAAAATAATTTGGTCCTTTTGAGGCTTGCTTTTAAAGCTTCAGTAGGTAAGGACAAAGCATCATTGAAGTCACACCAGAGTACTCTACCTAATGCCCCATGCGTTACAAGGTTTTCTGCTCTGGCTGATGAAAAAGAAACTCTTTCTAGGCCTGTATAAGCTCCAAAAAGATTGTCCTTTCTGCTCCCTTTGAGGTATTGTGGTTCTTTTCCCACATGCACTAAACTGGGAGGAAGCCTGGGGATGCAGGGAGACCCTCTACAAATCTCCAGAACCCCATCCCCCCTACCTGCATCTCTCTCCTATGACCTGTCCCTGCAAACTCTGGCCACTTTGGCCTCCTCAAACTTCCACCTCCATCACCTCAACTCAAGGGGAACGGGCTTTCTTGGGTTCCGTCTCCCTGCGCTGCAAACTGGAAACTTTCCAGACAGCTATCTGTGGCAGTTTGGGGCTTGGCTTGTCGGTTTTCCATCTCTCCGGGATCGCTGCCCTGCGCTGCTGCTGCCTGGTGTCTGAGAACCGTGGCATTGAATATTTTTCCCAATTTTGGGGCCAAGGCAGGAGGGTGAACCTGGTCCTTGTTACTGCATCTTGAGTGGAAGCATTAGTGTCTCATTAAGTCATTTTCAGGACTTTGGGTTCTACTCTGAGTAGAACGGGGACCCGTGGAGGGGACAGTTCTGAGTGTCATGATCTGACATGCCCTCTTACAAGGCGGGACAAATGGATGAATAAGGTATTGAGAGATGCACTGCCTTCTAACATACCACAGAATTTACTTATTTAATTTGCTGGCATCTGTTTTCTTCTTCCTCACGGGTGTACCCCAGGTCCCTAGAACATGCCCCGCCCATGGTAGGGACTTGGGAAGAGGGAACTGAGAGTGAACCAGCAGAAGAGTCTGGAAGTGGGTGCAGCGGAAGTATCCCTGCATGGGGCCACTGATGGGAGTTGGGAAGCCAGGCTTAGGCCACACCCCCAAAGGGAAGGATGCCTCCTTTTTCAGCCCTGTATGTCCCCACAGCCCCACAGGGATCCTTCCCGGAGGAGGAGGGAAGGAGGGAGGGGGAGGGGCATAGACCAACTTGAAGGACCCTACATCCCTCCTTGCTTCTGCCCCACACCCCACTTCCCACGGGGCCTGCCCTCCCCTCAGAGACCCCGCAGGGATGTCTGGGTGGCCAGGGCAGCCTCGTGTGTGGTCCTGAGATCCTGGCTCATCCACGTCAGTGCGAGCACTGGAGCTGGGGTGCCAGACCATGAGCCCTGCCACGTCTGCCCCACAGCCACGTCTGTCCCATGAGCCCACAGTGTCCCAAGGCCTCTGACCATGGCCTCCTCCCAGGGCTCAGCCCATCCAGTGACCAGAAGGGTGGACAAATGGGAGGAGGTTGCTGGACCTGATCCAAACCCATGCTGCCCTCAATGTCACCTCCCCTCAATCCATGAACACACAAATGCACCCAGATGCGTACACCCAGGACCCCTTTTCCATTTCAGAATCTCCCCCCATGTCTCCACATCCATGAAGGACTTATCTTACACAAAGGGACCTCAGGACTCTGACTGCAGGGACAGAAAGTCACATCCCGCCACTATCCTGATCCACAAGTCGCAAAGCAGCCAGGCCGCCCTGGTGCCCCAGGAGCACAAGATGTTCATGGAGGAAGCCTACAACTCAGGTGCTCACCAGCCCCGGGACTCAGGGCAGGGGCAGGGTGGCCCCCAGAGAGAGTCAGGTTCCAGCAGTTCCCACCGTGTCCTTCCTCCCAAAGCAGTCCTGGAGGGTGAGGGGTAGAGGGAGTCCCGTCTCCAGGATCTTGGGGATGTCAAGGGGTGTAGACATACAGAAGCTTTCAGCAGAGAGCCCAGCACACCTGCCCTGGCCTCTTCATGGCTCCTGGGGCACCTTCCAAAGCCAAAAAATGCCCCATCTAATACCCAACCCTCCCTCTCCTCCTACGCCCTCTCACACGCAGAACCTCAGCTTAGGCCTGGCCTCCTCCCTGGAATGCTTTTCCCTCATCCAGACACTACTGAATGTTGGATAACTGGATGGAGGGATTAATGTATGAATAGATGAGTGGATAGATGGACAGACAGATGAATGGATGGATGGATTAATTTGTATATGGATGAATAGAGTAGATGGATGGATGGATGAATTTATGAGTGAGTGGATGGATGTATAGATGATACATTTATGAATATACACATGTTTGGTGCATGGGTGAGTAGATGAATGGCAAGATAGACAAGTGGATGAATAAATGAGTTGAGGGGCAGATACATGAATGAATGTGTAGGCATATGGGCAGATGGGTACACGGATAGGTGGATGATGGATGAATGAATAAATGGATGGATGAAAAAGCAGTTGTGTCAGTGATTGGATGGAATGTGACCGGGTGAGTGAGGATATGCAGACTTGCACACACTCATGCTCCATATCCATACCCCAGAAGGGCTCTCTGGACAGTCAAGAGGTCCAGGACTTCCCATGTGTCCAGCTGTGCAGCCCTCGCTTCAGATGACTCCTTTCCATTCCCAGACCTGCCTTCCCTGCCTACCCAACCCTGCAGCTACAATGTGACCCTCCATGGTCCACCCACCCTACACCCTTCTTGCCACCCGCAGCCATCTGCTTCAAGATGTTCCGGGACATGAGTGGTTCCGATCCCTTCCACCTGAAGTACATCTTCAAGAAGATCAAGAATATGGCTCACGTGTCCCCCAACCTAGTATTGGAGTCCATCCACGACTACTTCATAGAAAACCCAGAGGTGGGGGCTGCGCGGGCCACTGGGGACAGGCACGGGGAGCAAAGGGGAGAGTTGGACCCCAGGGTGGTCTCAAATCCTGGATCCTACCTAGAACAGCTAGATAATTTGGGGCAAGTTTCAATTTCCTCATATATCGAATGGGCTGAGTAGGGAAGAACAGTAGACCAACATGTGTTGACCACCCTCGGACTGAGTTCGATATTATGATCCTCACAGATGAGGAAATGAAGGCTTAGGGACAGGAAGTGATTTGCCTAAATTCATAGAACCATTAAGTGGCAGAGATGGATGGTGGGATGGAGAGAAAGATAATGGACAAGTGAGGGGAAGATCTAAGCATGAATGAATGAATGAATGACCTGACTTTGAAGATGGAATGTCTTTAAATCCCATGGCAGTTCCCTGAGGATAGGGACAAATTTTTATTCCTCTCTCTCTGCATTACCTGGTTGGGGACCTGCACATAGTAGGTATTCATTAATGGTCACTGGGAGAATGGCCAAAAGCAGCCACCCCTGACCCTTTCCCTTTGGCCTCTATGTGCACCAGTCCCCATCATCTCCTGCATGATCATACCAACCTGCCCTGCGTCTCTGTCTGCTCCACCATTCACAGATCTCCACCCGGCACAAGTTCCGGCTATTCCAGGCCCTGGAAATCGTCATCAGAGCCAGTTACTTCCTGGACGAGAGCTGGGAGAAAATCTTCATGAAGTTGGCCCTGGAGAACATGGCCAAGTCCACGGTGGGCCTCCCCTCCCCGGCCAATGGGCCAGTCCTGCAAGGGCTTTGGGAATGTAGGCAGCTGCCCCAGGATCCAGGCGATGCTGGTTGCCCAGCCTCGGGAAGGCTGGCTGCGAGTCTACCACATTCCCAGGCTGTGACTCAGGCCCCGGCTCCCCGTCTGGGTTCCTGCCCAAAGGAGATTGACAGGCTCGCACCTGAACTGCCCTGCCCTGCCCTAAGCGTGCAGTCCAGGCAGCCGCCCCCCCCCACACCCCCCGACCAGCCCACAGTCTCCACTGGTTGCAGATCTAGGAGACTGGGGACCGGTGGCTTTTATTCAGACCAACTAGGCCAGGGCAGTGCCAGGGTGGACTACTCAATTTCCACGTGGCAATCACCAAGGCCTACCACGGGTCTATGCACTGGCACCCCTCGAAGAGTGACTAGGCACCATTTAACCCTCTGTATTGTGCCCGGTCTTAAATTATGAGTGATACATGGACAGGCAAATGCCATTCAAAAGGTTTTTAATACTCATGCTGGAACCAAAATGCACAGCATGCCACACAGGGCCACCCGAACCTGTCCCCTGCAGGGATGAGGAAGCAGACAGGAACTATCTGGACTGTGCCTTCGGGACTATGGTGGCAGGAAGTAACTAAGTGGAGACATCCCCTGGGGGCTAAGGGGACACTGGCAGGTCAGGGTCGGTGGCTGGGGAATTGCAATGTGACTTTCACACACCTGCGAACACATGAACTACTTTGGGCGTCCATCTGGCCCTGTGATTCAGCAGCCTTACGGAGAGGTGATTAGGAATAAGCGATGTCAAGTAGCCAGTAGAGTCTGAAAATGTGGCTAATGCACTCTCTAAACAGGTGTGTGTGGCTCCTATTCACAGATGGAGAGACTGAGGCCCAGAGCCCAGATGGTGGAGCAGGTGGGCGGGCTCCTGTGCTCCCCCAGAGAAGCCTGTGAGGCTACCCTAGGTGTGAAGGACAGAAAGAAACAGGGAGCAAGGGCCATATCCACCTCATTTCTTTTTCTGTTCAAATTATATTTATTTGCTTGTTTATTTAACCCACTATTGTGGCGTCTATCAGGCATATATATTAGCAAGTGTGTGGCATCTGGTACAGGTTACAGATCTAGAGTAACAGAGAGCTGTGGGCCGGGGCTGCAGGGCAGTCGCAGGATCGTGGTCTGGCTTCAGCCTGGCTGGGGGTGGCTGAGACCCCCCGTGGCTGTGTGAGGCAGGGCAGCGGCCCCGGGGGGCTGCGCAGGAGCCTGCAGGAAGCTGGTCGGGGCTGTTCCTCGTTTTCTGCTTCCGAGCTCACCAGGACCCAGTGCCACTGCCCAGTGCAGCGCAGGCGCTTCGGCATGTGCCGCAAGCCAGAGGACACGGAGGGCCGGTGGTCACTTTGCCACCAGGTCAAGACCTGCAAAGCATGCAGTGGTCCCCAGCCCCAGGCTGGGGCTCAGTGGCATCCTGGGATCTGCCCTGCCTGGACTCCTGTCGCCAGTCAAGGGGACCCTTCCCGATTCACCGCCCAAGCGGCAGACATGCAGCCCCAGCAGCTGCTTGAGACGGGCTGTGTGGGGAGCAAAACCGTGAGCCGCGCGTTTCCGGAACGTCTATATTCTGTCTGCCAGCCGTGTCAGCATCCCTCTGTCTTCTCTTCTGGGCTCTGAGGCTTTCCAGGGAGACCCTGGCCCAGGGCCCAGCCTGGAGGTCAGGGTCCTGTCCAGCAGCGGTGTTGTGGGGGGCCTGGCCTGGGGAGTGACTGTGCCCCGAGCTTGTGGGCCTGCCCTGTGCAGAGACCCTCACCCACCCTCTCCAGACACCGGGTCTTGCTGGGGTGCCAGGGGGTGGACCCCTCCAGCTGTGTGTGGTGGGGACCATCTAGGGACACAACTGCCTCAAAAACCAATTGACCCTTATTTTTATCCCCCTCTGCTGCCACCTCAGGTCCAGGGTTTGGGGAGACACGAGATCCAACTTCTATCCAAACCGTGGGGGGTGGCACAGCATGGGTGGGGCTGTCTGCTTCCAGCTTCCAGATGTGGTTGCTGTTGTCCTTTTAAAAAAATCTCCTAAATATAGTTTTAGATGAGCTTTTGGGGTTTGAAGTTTTTTTTATATTTTGGGGGAGGGGAGAACAATATCAGATTCAATCCATCATCTTAACAAGAAGCCCTCATGGCCATATTATCAATAAATTATAGGCCAGGTGCAGGGGCTCACACCTGTAACCCCAGGGCTTGAGGTCAGGAGTTCAGGACCAGCTTGAACAAGAGCAAGACCCTGTCTCTACTAAAAATAGAAAATTTAGCCAGGTGTGGTGGCACACGCCTGTAGTCCCAGCTACTCAGGAGGCTGAGGCAGGAGGATCACTTGAGCCCAGGAGTCTGAGGCTACAGTGACCTATGATGACAGCACTATGCTCCAGCCTGGGTGACAGAGTAAGACTCTGTCTCAAACAATCAATGAATTATAAATTATAAATGACTTATCAATTTCATATGATGATTCAAGCTGCATGGCAGGGTGAGCAGGAAGGGACCTCAGGCACCTCCACTTTCAGATGCCACCAAGGGCACTCAGACCCCTGCTGTGCCTGCCACACACCAACAGGCATGAAGTCCCCTCACGGCTCCCACTAGGACAGGGAAAAGAGAGGAATTCAAACTTGGACCATGAGCTAAAGAAATACCAACACACTTGCTGAGAAAGTACCGGCGTGGCACAGAGTCAGGCTCCAGGGCGAGCGGTTCCTTTCCCCCATGGTGCTCCCCCCAGACAGTGGTGGGCCTGGCCAGGGCTGGGGTCAGGGACCTGGCCAGCTGGGCTCTGCCCTGGAGCAGCTGACGCTGCCTCTATGGACGGGAACACAGCCTCTGGTTCTGAGCTCATGGCGATAAAGAATTAAAGATATGACGCTGTCCTGAGCTGCCAGAAGCTCTGGAAGAGGGGTGGGTGTGACTAGAAGCTCACGGATGGGTGTCCTGAGCCCAGACCTTGTGGGGGCTCTAAAATGGCCTAAGATTTGGACAAATAGGGAGTGGGAATGGGGTTCCAGGCAGGGGCACAGCGTGAGCAGAGGCTCAGAAGCAGGAAGAAGAATGTTCTAGAATCATAAGAGACCAGGAATGTCTCGGGCTCCTTCAGCCTCAGTTTCTTATCAAAAAAGGGTTGGTAATAACTGCCCTGCCTATCACACCAGACCAGCCTGTGAAAACGATGGGCCCCCTGGACAAGCCGGCTCTTACTTTCTCCTCCCTGTCCTGCCACCCCTGCCCAGGAGCTGGAAGACGCATTTCAGGACGCGGCCGGCAACGTGCTGGCGGCCATCTGCAAGCACTCGTGGCGGCCCGTGGCCCAGCACCTGGAGGCAGAGCTGCTGACGGGCGTCTTCCCGCACCGCAGCCTGCTCTACGTGATGGGCGTCCTGTCCTCGGACGGTAAGTCTGCCACGGTGGGGGGATGGGGCTCGTCACGGCGAGGGATCCAGGAGGTGGTGCTGAGGCCCCAGAGCCCAGGCAGGGCTGCCAATCTGTCAGCCGTACGATGGCAAAGTAGGGTCGACGGGCTGCTGCCCTGAGGACCCCACCGTTGGGGGGGGGCTCATGATGAGGGATGAGAAAGAATTCTCAACACAAAGATTAGGATAGAAAGAAGCAAAAAGTTTATTTTACCTTCTCCAAGAGAGAGAAAGAAAGAGAGAGAGGGAAAGAAGCAAAGAGAAAGAGCAACATATAGCAAAAAAAGAAAAGAGACGTGCCAGCTGGGGGATAAGAGGTTTGGGGTTTTTATTAGGGGGTATAGGGGAAAAAGTCAAAAGGCGTCAAAAGGGTCAGCGCAGGCCCACCTCTGTGCCGGCTGACAGCAAAAACGGCTGTGACATTGCTGTGTCTGTTTCTTTCATTACTTTTTTCTCTTCTCTGCGCGGCCGGTTATCAAAGTCCTCAGAATGTGGTTCTGGCGAGAGCTGAGGTGGGGCTCACACCCCTGCTGTCTGCTTAGGGCTCTTCGAGGCTGTTAAAAAATCTCTTAGAAACAATGAGTTAGGCCACAGGCAGTTAGTCTTACAAGGGGCTGCTGTGTGTTGTGATCTTTCCCTTCAAAGGGGCAATTACGTGCTGTGGGTTAGTTCCTTTCTCCTTGTCAGGTGGTTTATTATCCAGGCCATCCTATCACCCACAGCCCACCACCCTTGGCCGCTCGGGCACTCTCAGGACCTCCCAGGAAAGGGCCACACCAGGCCCAGCAGCGCCACCCTGTCTGACGGTTCACGTGCCTGCTGTCAGTATTTCAACCATGGGGCCTGGACAGAACCAGGACGACCTAGGATGGTCTGGGAGGTGGGCCAGGGCACCTCCACGCGCCACTGTCGCATCTGTCCTGTCCCTCAGCCACGTGAGTCAGGCAGCACTCCTCCCCAGACAACAAGGAGACCCAGCTCAGAGAGGCAGCATGATGGGCCAGGGCCACCCGCAGCACATGACAGCCTGCAGCGTCAAGGGGGGGAGGTGCTGGGCTGCCACGGGGGCAGATGGAGGAGCCCAAAGAGGAGAGTGACTGGTTGTCCTGGGGTCCTTCAGGGATGGCTTCCTGGAAGAGGTGACCGGTTTAGGCCACGTCTAGAGGGATGCATAGGAATGTGAGGAGGGAAGCTCGCTCCACCAAGGGCCTTCAGGAAGAGTTGGTCAGCAGCCATGGAGGGGCTGGGCAGTGGAGGGAGCATGTGTGGCAGGTCTTGTGACCTTTCAGGGAGGCCCAGGCCAGCAGGAGAGGCCTCCCAGGCTGGGCTCAGGAGCCTGGACTCTAAGGCCTGGGACAAGGCAGGACCCAGCTTGGCTTGGCTCTGCCCTGGGATGGGCAGGCTGGGTGGAGGTCCCTCTGCACCTAGGGTGACCTCTGAGACCCCAGGACCATCCCCAAAGGAGCC